>PVIU01008179.1:66233-85462 GCA_004026605.1 Ondatra zibethicus | reverse complement strand
CACCAATCACCATCCACACTTCCTACTGTGTCAGTACCAATCACCATCCACACTTCCTACTGTGTCAGCACCAATCACCATCCACACTTCCTACTGTGTCAGCACCAATCACCATCCACACATCCTACTGTGTCAGCACCAATCACCATCCACACTTCCTACTGTGTCAGCACCAATCACCATCCACACTTCCTACTGTTAGCACCAATCACCATCCGCACTTCCTACTGTGTCAGTAGGACGCAGCACCAATCACCTGTCCTATTGTGATTTACCACTGGCCAACCTTTGGTGGCTGATGCCAGTGTTGACATTCCTCCAGGAAAGTCTGTGTTTGTGAAGCTCCCACATGAGGCATAGACTGTGTCTGCCAGCTCTCGTTCAGTTTCCTCTAGCTGGCTTCTTTATGGGCTCCTTCCTAAGGGGTGGTGGTGATGAGATAAGGACATTTGTTGGGTGGGGTTGATGTGTGGGTGTTCCTACCCATGTGTACATGGTGACTTCTTCTCATTACCATGCAAATGTGGAGGAGCTGACACTGTTGCTTTGTCTGAAAGCTACAGAGGCAGTGAGCAGCAGCCTGGGATTGAGCAGAGGGTACATGGCTGCTTATGGGCACAGGATTTCTTGTTTGAAATCAGATAGTGTGGAAGCCGGGAGATAGTTCTGTAGTAATAAGGACAAGCAGGCCACGTTCCCAGTGCCTGGCTAGCTTAACCCCCGAAGTAATTACACAGAAACTGTATTCATTTAAATACTGCCTGGTCCATTATCTCCAGTCCCTTATTGGCTAACTCTCACGTATTAATTTAACCCATCTCCATTAATGTGTATCGCCACTTGACTGTGGCTTACTATTATGAGTCTAACCAGCGTCCATCTCAGGGAGGAAAACCATGGCATCTGCCTGTCTGTCCTTCTTCCCAGCATTCTGTTCTGTCTACTCCGCCCACCTAAGGGCTGCCCTATCAAAAGACCAAGGCAGTCTCTTTATTCAACCAATAAAAGCAACAAAAATACAGAAGGACCTCCTACATAGTTCGCCTGGTAAAGTGCTTGCCTTTCAAACCCAAGGACCTGAGTTCCATCCCCTGACACCGCTCCCTTAAAATAAAAGCTGCATGTGGTAGAACATGCTTCTAACCTAGCACCGGGGAGACAGACAGGGGGCTCCCTGGCAAGCCAGCCTAGCCTACGTGGCCCATTCCATACTTGTGAGAGACCCTGATGCTAAAGATACACCTGAGGGCCGACACCCATGACCATCCTTTGGCTTGCACACACATGTACACTTAAGAAAGCATGATGAACACACAGACACACACATACATTAGATAGTGGTGATCGCTGCAGAACTCGACAAATACACAAAGACTATCAAATTGCACACTTTAATGATGTGCTGTATGATTGCCAAGTTCATCTCACTGAAAGGATTAAGACCAGCACGGCTGCCTCTGTGCCATGCTAGGCTGAAATGGTGACTCAGAGACCAGCAGGGCTGCCTCTGTGCCATGCTAGGCTGAAATGGTGACTCAGAGACCAGCAGGGCTGCCTCTGTGCCATGCTAGGCTGAAATGGTGACTCAGAGCTGACATGGACATGCAGAGAAAAGACAGCCACCCACCCCTGCGAGTCAGAAGACAGGGAGCCTGACGTTCGACCTAAGTGATGTGAGGTGGGGTGTGTGGACAGTCTGAGACCAAGGGCCTTCAACTAGGACCTCAGATCTTCCCACACTGAAGCAGCCAGAGACAGATGTGGCCTCTGTGTGTTTGTCTTCTGTCAGGAAAGTCCTGCCACTGGCATTCAGTCTACTCACAGGCCATCCCAAGTGACAAGGTTCGGCTTCCCTGTACCGAGGAGGAAACCGAGGCTAAGAGCCGAAAAGCAGCTGGTTCACAGTCATTGCCTTGTGAGGAGCAGAGCTGGGAATGGGACAATCTGTCTAAGCCCTGGGCGGCCACCTTCCAGCCCTCACCACATTCCCACATCAGGGGCTCCCACTTCTTTGTGGTGTGAACTGATGCTCTCTGGAGGGGACCAGAGTATTCACTTTTTATACCCCTCATGTCGAGATGCAAAGAACTTTAGCTTCTAGCTCTTTAGATTGTCCTTCAGGGACATGGGGCCACCTCATTCCCTGCCTCAGACACCCTTGTTGGCCTCGAAGGCACTGTCCTTCAGCCAGACCCAATTTCCAAATGTGTCCAGACATGCTCTCTCCCACCCTTCCCATGATCAGAGATGGCTTTCTCTTTTCTCTTCCAGTAAATTCTGCCTGCCTTGGAGGCCCAGCTGGAGTGGACTCTAAAGCATGTCCTGCTCTTCTGCCCACTAGAACAGCCCAGAGCATCTAGCAGGCACTCGGAGTCAGAATGTGTTCACACTGCCTCAGCAGGCACACAGATCAGAATGTGTTCACACTGCCTCAGCAGGCACACAGATAAGAATGTGTTCACACTGCCTCAGCAGGCACACAGATCAGAATGTTCACACTGCCTCAGCGGGCACACAGATCAGAATGTGTTCACACTGCTTCAGCCAGTACTCAGAATGAGAATGTGTTCACACTGCCTATAGGAAGGAGAATTTGTCTGCTAAAGAGACTCCATGGAGGCATTTATTTAGTGCCTCCAGCCTCTGACTTCACTAGTGTTTGTCCAGGAGATAACCACTTCCCTTTGACTGGAGCAGAGATGAACCCTCTCAGTAAAATAAGAAAAAGAGCGAGTCACCGGGGTTAATGCCATCTGTCACCTGGATGAATAGAACACCTTGCAAGGTGACAGGTGTGGATTTTGTGTGTTTGCCTTGGCTTGCAGAGGCCTCGCCCTGTAACGTTACGTCACACCGAAAGCTTGAACGGGCTGAGCTTCAGGTCTGGGAGGATCCGGGAGCGGAGAGCAGTTTTAGAAACTGTAGCTTCCCTGACGCAGCAGTTGGCACCCGAAAACATGGAGCTAATGCTTTTGTCCCCCGTGTGGGTGAAGACACCAGAGGCTCCCGGGAGGGTAGATGCGAATGTCTGTTCTGAGCAGAGAGGGAAAGCCTCGGGGGAGGGTTCAAATGCCTGTACTGCAGCTGACAAACACAGACCTCACTCTGTTGTCCACTGGCAATGTGACCTTGGGACAGTGTGCCCAGGGAAATGTTTAACAGTCAGCTTTCCAGCGGGCATCGAGGAAGACAGCGATTTGTAAAATGGGTTCATTTCCTCCGCCTTAGCAACCCTTAAGCTACCAGCGGCTGCATAGCTAACTGCCCCAGAATCCCCGCTGCTGGAGGAAATCGTAACCTCTGAGAGTCGCTGCCCTCTCTGTAGGATAGGGCTGCTGAAGTATAGGTAGATGCCATTTTGGGCCACTTCTTACATAGTGTGACACGCTGTACAGACTCTGACCATCCCACGAGCGTGTCGCGAATGCTGTAGTTAGCTGGGTAGTGACTCCAAGTGTGTCCTAGAACTTATGAGGGGGCAGTTGGGGGCTCTGTGGTTTGTTCTGGGCACAGACATGCCAGTACACACTTCAGGCCTTCATGCTTTGTTGTTGAACCCCTCTAAGGGGTCTGGGTTTGGAATTAAGGGATGGGAGGCCAGGGTGGAATTCTCAGAGCCTACCCTGCCCCTCTCTCTTGACTCACGTTCCCACAGATGGCTCAGATGACACCGGTCCTTTCCCATCTCACACTCAGGATGGCCCTGGCTCTCGCTCAGTCCATTAAGATGTGGTGTTCTGCCAGGAGGGTTTGATTTGATCTGGTTCTAGGAGGAATATTGGGTGCAGAGACCATTTGAGGTCTCCGGTGGCCTTAAAAGTTCTATAAAATTCCAGAAGGGGCTTCTGTCGTATTTCAGACCTCCGTGCCGCTATAGGTTCCTGGCCGCTATCCACTGTGACTTTCAGCTGACACAGGCTGTGCTGCCCACAGGAGACAATGATCTTTACGAGGTCTCTCATGCCACCCTGGGGCCTGCTGTTGACTCCTCTGTGACGTAATTAACAGGAAAGGGACGGGCTGGGGACATGTCCCTCAATTTCCAGAGCAGAGTCCATCCTGATCCCTACCAAGGACTCTTGAGATTTTTTTCATTCTGACTGTACTAAAAGGTAAAATTCCAACAGTCCAAGAGAAGCCAAAGGAGAGAGTTGGCCTGGTGAGTCACGGCAGTCACTCCAGGAAGTCACTCTTTGAAGTCTCCGCTGAAGTTGGATTCTTTCTGAGACCCACCTTCTTCTGCAGAAGGCAAGCGGAGCACAGAGAACAAACATGTGACCCTAGTCACCCGGGAAATCGCCCCTCCGCGTGATGGTAATCTCCGCGCCTCCTCACCTCGAGGGAAATCAGATTAACTGGATTTGAGCCTGGGCTGATTCTGTCATCAGGAGCCCAGCAGAGGGGTGAGCAGGTAGCTCCAGAAAAGAGAAATCAGGCATGGGGACACCTTCCTAGCAGACAGCCACAAGTGGCGCGGGTAGATGAGAACGGAGGCCACCTGTGGAACTGTTTGTGCCAAGTAATAACCCGGATTACCAGACTCACAAGGTATCAGAAAATGAGGTCGTGGAGGCCAATTCAAGAGAAGGCTCACTTTGGACCAGTAATGACAGGGTAACCTTGTGTGTAGCTTCTAGTAACTACCACTTGCCGCAGCAGGAAATGAGCTGCAGAGTAAACTGCAAATTAAGCACCCCGCGCATTTATTAAACACTTGCAGTTCTCATTTCCTGTGCTGCTCAGCACAGAGGAAGGGAGTGGGAGGCGGGAGAGAACGCAACTCTAGGATGTGAGCTTAGAAGGTGGCAAGAGCAGGGAAAGTCGGCTGGGTGACTAAGCAGCAGTTCCAACACAGACTCCCAAGGGGGTAGGAGTCCAGAGTCCGTGTGTGTGTGTGTGTGTGTGTGTGTGTGTGTGTGTGTGTGTGTGTGTGTGTGTGTGTGAGAGAGAGAGAGAGAGAGAGAGAGAGAGAGAGAGAGAGAGAGACTCTAACCTGGTCCCCCTTGTTCCCTTGAGACGGGGTCTCTCATGGAATCTCAGGGTCACTGTTTTTCCTAGACTGGCTGGCAGGAAGCTTCGGTGGTCTCTGCTCCCTACAGCACATGGGTTACAAGCACGTGGTCTCTGCTCCCTACAGCACATGGGTACAAGCACGGCCATGCCAGGCTCCTCGTGTGGGTGCTGGGGGTCTGAGCTCAGGTCCTCATCTGTGTGCAGCTAGGATTCTTACCCGCTGAGCCTTGCCCCCAATTCCTAGAGTCACCCTCACCATGCAAAGTCCCCTCTTGTGGTTGTAATCCGGGCAATCTCAACCCGAGCCATCCTGGCCTCTGCTGCGGCTTCGGAAGTGTTCTCGGGTGGCAGGCAGCTCCTCCTTGCTGCCTCACCCTTGCCGACCATTCTCTCCACATAGATAACGGAGTAGTTCTCGTATTTGAAGCGCTTTCCACCATTGCCTGCTCATTATTATTTTCTACTAGCAGGCATCCCTTTCCAGTGCAGCTGGGGGTTCGCCTCTTCTGAGCTGGCTAGTCAGAATCTCAGAGCCTCGCTGCGCTTCTACGCTATATAAGATTTTCCTGTGGGAATCCCCATCCTTCCACGGTCCCCAAGTGTGCGCTTTGGAATAGACTGGTTTAGATGTGTGATCTTGCAAAAGGTGTTCAACTCTTCTTGCCTGGGTTTCCTTCCCTGCAAACCAAGAACAGGAAACAGAAGTCCATAAGACATCTGTGGGGAAGGGCTACCTGTGATTGGCATACCAGGACAGTATGGTGCCTGTGATTGGCATACCAGGACAGTATGGTGCCTGTGATTGGCATACCAGGACAGTATGGTGCCTGTGATTGGCATACCAGGGCAGGAAGGGCTGCCTGTGATTGGCATACCAGGACAGGATGGTGCCTGGAGCATAGTCAGTGTTCGGGAAATATCACCTGTGATACTGTTTTACTAGTGCTGTTGTATGTGTACGTTCACATGTAAAGGGTATGAGTGTATGTGTGTGCAAATGTGTGGAGGTCAAAGGGCATCCTCAGTTGTCATATATTCCTTGGGCATTGTCCCACCTTCTTTTCGAGGTGGGGTTTCTGATTTTTACCTGGAATTCGGTTTTGGCAAGATGCAGGGCTCCTCCTGGCCCCACCTCTCCAGCGCTGGAGGTAAGCCACCATCTTGTTCCCCCCATGGGTTCTGGGAATTGGACTTAGCTCCTAATTTCCACTGTAGTCGTATTCTTGAGTCGTTTGTTTACGGTGGCAGAAGCTCAGAGCCTTGTGATTTCACATGGAGATGCCTTAGTCTAGTATTGAGTGGTAACCCTGGATTCCCTAATCTGGAACTGAGCAGAGACACAGAGGAGAGAACTCAGCCTGTTTTATGTCATGGATCAGAAATACAGAATATGTGCGAATTGACCATGGAGCTTGGGGTTGTGTGGGAATAGGATTTGATGCATTGTGAAGCAAACACAGAACAAGAACACGTCGGTGCTAGGTGGTGTCTTGGTTAGGGTTTCTATTGCTGAGATAAAATACCATGATCAAAATCAAGTCAGGGAGGAAAGGGTTAGCTTCATCTTATTCTTTCAGGTAACTGTCCATCACTGAGAGAAATCGAGGCAAGAACTGAATCGGAGACCACAGAGAAATGTTGCCGCTTATTGGCTTGCTCCACGTGGCTCGTTGAACTTGTTTTCTTGTATACTCCAGGCCTATCTTTCTGGGCAGGGGGGAGGGGAGATGGTACCCTCCACGGTGGGCTAGGCCCTCCCTCATCATCATCAGTCAAGGCAGTATGCCACAGACTTGCCTATAGGTCAGTCTCAGGGGTATTTTCTCAAGTAGAATTCCCTCTTCCCAGATATGTCTGGGTCTGTGTCAGGCTGACAAAAACCAGCTAAGATAGTGGTACATACTCAGTGTTTGGGAATATGCAAATTAAAGGAAAAATTACATTTCAGTAACAGTGAAAGGGGTTTCTAAAGGACTTGAGGGCTGATGGAATAGCTCGGTTGGCAAAGGGCTTGTCCTGCAAGGTCTCCAGGACTAGTGCTGAGAAGACAAGGAAGGAAAAGCCATGGGTGGTGACTAGGGCAGCAGACAGAGTCGGATCCCCGGGACTTGGTGGATAGACCGCGTAGCGCATAGGGTGTGTCCCAGGCTGGGGAGAGACCCTGAAGCCAAACAACAGCAGCAACACAGGTGGGCAAAGCCATAGAAGTGATGCCTCCAGCTGTCCTCTGACCTCCAAGTGTACACATCACATACATATGTGACCACAGAGACCACACATGCATCTGCACGTAGACAAATGAAATGGAGGCTGGACTTGTATAACCTTCTAGCTGTGAATCAGCTGCAACCAGGGATGGGAGCTCTTTACCTCCCTCTTCGGTGCCCAGCAGTTAGAATAAATGACCACATGTTCCCAGAGAGGTTCCGGGCTCCTGTTTTATGAGCATTTTACCACTCTTGTTCGGTAGGTCACATGACCAGCCACACAGAGTCCTTAACTCTGACGGAAGTTAGAGTCCTAACTGTGAGTGCTTGCCTCCTGAATGTCGCTTCACACCTTGAACCTGTCTCAAATTGCAGTTCCCAAGATCCCCACTATAGTCCCCCGCCCCCCCTTTTTTTTTTGCAGTTTCTGAGCTAGAATTGGTGGGTAAGGAAGGATATGGTAAAGGAAACCTCTGACCCACGTATGCTACCTCAGAAGCTCAGAGCTGGGTCAGAACCCGGGGTGTCCTGGACTGGACTGTGGATTTGGAGAGGCGGGACAAGCAGGAATCATTTAAGCAGGGTGTGCAGGACAAGCAGAGGCCTTGGGAGAGACACTGCAGTGGGGTCAGGAAGTGGCCCTAAAGTCCAGCTCCAGAGAGATTTGGGTGTTAACCCTGCACATAATATTCAAGCACTTGGTCCCTGGAGTGGAGACTGCTGGGTTCAAGACTCCTCAGCCTGACCGCTCAGCTCATCGTGTTCCGCGTGAGAGAGCTCAGCCATCAGTGTTACTGACATTTCTGAAGCTACAGAGAACCTTGAAGTTGATTTATTGTGGCCTGGAGTGCTGCTGGAGGTATTGCTGTAGTTGTCTTTATCCTTTTATATGCTCTACTTAGAAGTATAAAAACATTTTTAGAATACAGAAATTGAGATATAATGCAGTAAGCTCCATACCCGACACCTGGTTTCCCTCATTGTTAGTATGTAAGTATAATTTCATTTGTTATAATAAGCCAGACAATATTCCTAACATCATCAACTAAGGCCCATGTTCCTTAGTGTTTTTAATTTTAATTTTTTTGAAATTATGATGACATCACATCCCCCTTCCTTTCCGCCCTCCAATTCCTTTCTTGTACCCCCCCCCACTTCCCTCTCTAATTCATGGTCTCTCTTTCTTTTGTCATATGTTTTATAAAAACAGAAATAGAACCTGCGGGTTTGTTATTTGTTATTATTAAGTGTTATTTGTATGTATATGATCTCAGGGCTGACCACTTGGTGTTGGATAACCAGTCAGAGTGCTCATGCCGGGGAAGACTGTCCCTCCCTCTTCCCTGTCAGCACACCTTAGTCACCTGTAGCTCTGTGTCCAGGAGTGGGGTCCCATGAAAGCCCCCCCTTCCATGTCAGTATGTCTACTAGTGTTCTTGTTTGGGCAGCCATGTTTTGTGGTATCATAGGAAACACTTCCTGTCATTTTTAGGACACGACCTCCCAGTTTCTGATCTCCTGGCTCTTAGAATTCTTCCACCCCTCTTCTAAAATGTTCCCTGAGCCTTAGGGACAGAAGTCGTGTTCTGGATCTGTCATCTGGGGCTGGGCTCCCCACAGCCACTTTCCTCT
Source organism: Ondatra zibethicus (assembly GCA_004026605.1). Taxonomy (NCBI): domain Eukaryota; kingdom Metazoa; phylum Chordata; class Mammalia; order Rodentia; family Cricetidae; genus Ondatra; species Ondatra zibethicus. The sequence continues at coordinate 76,610 of PVIU01008179.1, read as the reverse complement.
GCATTTGACCAGTTATGATATTGTGCAGTGCTCTCCAGCTGTGGCAAAGGGAAGTTTCTTCCATGGGGGAGGACAGTTACACTTATCACTCGCAAGAGCCCATCAGACCACTGCGTTCTATTTAGCCATCACATCTCCTTGGGTTACTCTTGGCTGTGGCAGTTTCATAGACTTTTTAATTTTTAATAACATTGATTATTTTGAAGAATGCTGGGTAGCTCTGCCTCTCTCTCATGATTTTTCTCAGGATTTCAGTGAGATTTGGTTCTGGTTTTTTGGGAAGAAGACAGTGGCAGTGAGTTTCCACCCGAGCAGCACCTGCCACTCGCCCTGACCTCGGCCCTGCCTGACGCAGTGACTGCTAGATCTCTCCACGGCTCAGCTATTCCTCTCCTAGCCCTTCCACGCTGTTTCCCTATGGGAGAAAGGAGCAGCCCACCCACAGTTAAGGGGTGGGAGTTGTGTTCTGCCTCTCTGAGCAGACAGCTCTCGCAGGTCACGTTGGCAAAGACAGGAGACCGATGAGCAGGAAGCGTCCAGCCACCTGAGAAAGGGGTGGAAGGCCCAGACCTGGTTGGCAGCAGACGATGACAGAGGACGAAATTTGGTAGAAGAGAGGGGAAAAGTGGCGTCAGCATTGGTACCCCAATTTATTGCCAACTGTACTTTCTGCCTATGTCATCCTGAGTGAGTCATCTTGTCCTGAGTCTTCCTTTGCCTCTCTGTAAAAGTAGGTTGTTGAATCCTGCTTTTTCATCCCAAAGGCTCTGAGAGTAAAATGAGTTGAGGCAGGTGTGAGGACCTTAAAGCCATCGAGCGTCCCGTTGTAGCAAAGGCTGGGTGGGCGTTTCTGAATATTCCAGATGACCCAGAGCACAGCCATACCTGAGTATTTATTGTCTGTCTCACACAGGTCCGGGATCTTGCCTGCTCTGAGGTTTTCATTTCACACGGTCCTCCGAGTTTCATGTCTGTCTCCAAGAGGGATGTAACATGGGAAATTGAGACTGGAGGGCTTGATTGAAGGGGTGCGGTGTGGGCTCTGTAATGGCTCTGCCTAAGGACACCCGAGGTTGCTGGGAGCTCCTCAGAGGTTTGCATCCTAATCTCATCCCTGCACTGGAGTTTCAGAGGTGTGGCCCTGCCATTTTAATTACTGTGAAAGTGAACCCTCAGCCTCCTGGGCACAGCTTACAGCAGTAGGTAGTGTTGTCAGAGAGCCTGAAGCCTCCCCAAGCTCCATACTGTGCCCTAGAGAAATCTGCATCTCAGGCATGGATTCTTTGGTTTTGTTATTCAGAAAGCATAGAACAGTGCTTCTGGGGTTCCCTGCACTTCCCCCATTTGCCAATAAGATAAACAAGCCCTGGAAGATTATCACACACACCCCTCCCTTTCCCTCGGGCTCCTTCAGTTCTCCCCACACCATTCCAGGGTAAATCATTGACCACTTGAAACAGTGGAAAAAGCTGGGAAGGCCGGGGCACAGGGCACACCAGCCAATAACTGGAATGTGTGTTCTTTATTCCTCTGTTTTCCCTGTCAGTAGGAGAAGCAGAGACCACCCAGGCTCTGATGGAATCATCAGAGTGAGGATTAGCAAGAGAGTCTGGCGCAGACACAGTGAGGGCAGCACTGAGCTACAGTGCAGGTAGATTTACAGCCCTCACTGGAGCAAACACTGCCATTCACTTGGTAGTAACCAAACCTTCAAAGACAGCCACAGAAAACGGAAGTCTTTGTTCACCTTGTAAAAGGAGGGAGGTTCTTTTGTCTACACTGATTTAGTTAGGATAATGTACTCAAGGGCTTTGTCCTGTTCTTCTGATAAGAGATCCCATTTCTTCGCCAGTGAGTTAGTCTAGTGTGTGTGTGCGCGAACACACACACACACACACACGCGCACGCGCACGCGCACACGCACACACACACACACACACACACACACACACACGAGCTTAGGCTGCCAGACGAAGGAAAGGCAGGTTTGCCTACCTCTGGTTGAAGGTGAAAGTCTTCCCCAGGCACGGAAGCCTTCAGGTGTAACTTATCTTTCTGAAAGGAAATGCTTGCAGAAAAGCAGTTGGTCTTCCCTCTGACCTCGGGGAATGCAGACATTGGTCTCCCCTCTGACCTCGAGGGGTGCTGATGCTGGTCTCCCCTCTGACCTGGGGGCAGTTGCCAGCGGTTCAGCTGGCCCTTTTATTCACATACACAGAAGAACCCAGAGTGGTGAGTTCCTTCCATCTCTCTTTGTGAGCCAACCTGGCTGGTTTGCTTAGCAATCTGAAAAGGAGAGTCAGGAGAAGTCTCAGGTTTCTCACTCCCTGTTTAAGGGATGTCCTGTGTTGTCACATTGTTTCTGGAGAGGATGGGTCCTCCTGGCTGTGGTGGCACACACCTGTAGGGTACACCGAAGAGGGTGATCTTGAGAGGTATGCTGTAAATCCTCTTTTCAGCAGGCCCACTCAATGACAATGATGCTGGCATTCAGGGCATGATGGCTCAGTGGTTAAGACCCACACCTGTTTTTCAGAGGACCCTAGTTTGGGTTCCCAGGACCCATATGGGGCCTCCCACAACCACCTGAAACTCCAGCTCCAGGGACCCATGGCTCTCTTCTGGCCTCCATGGATAACTGCACTCACAAACACCCCCCCACACACATAAATACACTCACATGCACACACCCCCACATGAATACACTCACATGCACACCCCACACACATGAATACACTCACAAACACCCCCCACACATGAATACACTCACATGCACACCCCCACATGAATACACTCACATGCACACCCCCCACACATGAATACACTCACATGCACACACCCCCACATGAATACACTCACATCAGCGCCACCCCTCACATAAAAACACTTTTTAGAAAAGAATCCTGAGGTTCTTCCTCTGGAGGATGTGTAAGAATCGCCTGAGGGATTTACTAGGGAGAGATTCTTGACCCCTATTCCTGGATATTGTTGGGAGAGACTGCATTTTTTAAATTATTTTTGTTTATTGTTTGTCTTGGTGTTTTGAGATGAGGAATCATCATGTTCGGGCCAGCCTGGAACTCCTGATCACCCTGTGCCAACTTTTCTAGGACTGGATTTAGGACATGTAACAGCGTGCCTGCTTATTATTTTCTAATCAACACATAGTGATTGTATGTACTTATGAAATACAGTGTGACATTTTAAAACTATTGGATGTTTGTTGTATGACCAGTTGTGGCATTTGGCATATCTGTCACCTGGGACACTTACCGTGCATTGGGGACATGTCGTATCCTGTCTACCGGCTGCTGTCTTGAAATACTCAGCTGTCAACAATAGTTACTCTGGTGTGCCTTAATACACTGGAAGCCATTCCTCATGCCCGACAGCTCTCCTCTCTCCATCCCTCCCTCACCCACATCATTTCCAGCTCTGGTAGCATGACTCCATTGTCCACCTCCATGAAGTCAACGTATATATTTGAGAAGACGTGACATGTGCCTTTCTGAGCCCGACTTTGATCCCTTAATGTAATGTCCTCCTGTTCCATCCATGTTGCCATAAGAGACCAAATTTCATTCTTTTTGTGGATAATATTCTATTGTGTAGATAGATATACCATGGTTTTTATCCATTTCTCGGCCACTGGCAGATTGCTCATCAATGTGACTTCATTTCCTTTGGGTGTCTGTCTGTGTTTGGGTTGTTGGTTGGAACCGCCATAGTATCTTCCATAACACTAATTTACATGCTGACCAATGGAGTCTGTGAGTTCTGTTCTTCCAGGACACTTGCCCCCAGCATTGTAATTTTTTTTATCTTTTATATAACAGCCTTTGACGATGTGATAACATTTGCCTTTCTAAGTGCATGGCATAGGGATTTCTAATTCAAGGGTCACACAATTACTTTGGTGATAACCAGGGTCCTGGGCCCACCTAGAGATACCTTTTCCTCATATGCTGTCCGTGTTCTCTCTGAAAGCCAAACTCGAGATGTACTTTCAGAATAGTGCATGAAATTGGCTAAATAAATACCTTGCTTGTAATAATTTCCTGGTTTATCCTAATAGTCTGGGAGGAGCATGGTAGGTCCAGGAGGGCAGGAACATGGTAGGTGCAGAAGGGCAGGAACATAGTAGGTCCAGGAGGGCAGAACATAGTAGGTCCAGAAGGGCAGGAACATAGTAGGTCCAGGAGGGCGGGAACATAGTAGGTCCAGGAGGGCGGGAACATAGTAGGCCCAGAAGGGCAGGAACATAGTAGGTCCAGAAGGGCGGGAACATAGTAGGTCCAGGAGGGCGGGAACATAGTAGGTCCAGAAGGGCAGGAACATAGTAGGTCCAGGAGGGCGGGAACATAGTAGGTCCAGGAGGGCAGAACATAGTAGGTCCAGAAGGGCCGAGGTGTGGGCCTTTGCCCTCACACTAGCTGTTACTTTGAGAGTTCTGTTCAGCATCTCTAAAGCCCACTTCCTTATCCACCAATAGGAGCGCTGTTGCTCACCCCACTGCCACGCAAGGGTGGTGCAGCTGGAATGAAATGGCTGATGCATAAGCACCATGCCCAGGGTTAGTGTGGTACCCAGCGGTGATAACTTTGCTGGAAAACAGGAGTTAACTGGAGGAAAATGAGAGGCTCACATAGTATCCCCCCCCCACCAGCAAATGCAGGTGCTCTTGAGAGAACCCTTTTCTTAATGTCCGCGTGAATAGATTTTTGGCCTTGACGGACATTGCTCTTGGAGATCTTGATAGCATGCCCATGTCCCTCCTTAATGCCTATAGAACACATGAATTTGGTGGTAAATATAGAGAGATCTTATCAGGAAGATGAAAGAATGCAGGCAGCTTGGGATGCTGGCTTCCCAGCCTCCAGGTATTCTTCAGATCCAGGATAAGACTCTTAAGAATTTGGGTGGTATGTTTAGCTTGAAACCACACCTGCCCCTGACCAAACCTCACAAGAAGAATCTTGTTCTCCAGAAAGGGGGTCAGGAACAGGCTATTTGCACCATCATGCCTAAACTTTTTTCAGCAAAATGAGGACAGGGGACATTCTGTATGGAACAACATGCTATTATATATACCATGCTTTTATATAGAACAACATGCTATTATATATACCGTGCTTTCATATAGAACAACATGCTATTATATATACAGTGTTTTTATATAGAACAACATGCTATTATATGCACCGTGCTCTTATACATGTGTCAGCTTCTCGCTCTGATGTCCTTTCTACGTCGGGTCTTAGCAGTCTCTCACGAGTTGCCCAGTGCAGTTTTCCTACTTGACAAACATTTAAAAAATGTTGTTGTTCCTTGTGTTGGTCAAGTGCAGAGTCCCTGATATGTCACGTGGGTTCTAAGGCTCTTTGTCAGCAAAGGCAGTGGCTGGCAACAAGCGGCTACTGACATTCTCTAGCCAAGGAACCTGCAAGAGACACAAACCTTGTGGTTGTTGGAACCCAGGTGCTGTCTCACAACCTCTCTCCTGCCCCTCAGGCGCCTGCACCCAGCTCTGAGGCCAGGCAGGCAAATTAGCTCTCATTTTCTGAAAACCGCACAATGGATCTAAGAGGATAATCTCTGTGTGCCCCTTCATTCACACTCCCCTTTGTCTTACGGACAAGGGAACAGGTTGTGTACAGAGGGATACAGGTTCACGGGTTCTTATTTTAAGCTTTTGATCATAGTATATGTGAGGAGCTGTGTACAGCAGGAGAGTCTCGTTATGGGCCTCCAGTAGGTTAGATGAGTCCCCAGATTAATAGAACATGTCTCTGGTAATGGACAGCAGTGAGAAACCGTCTCACACAGCCTAAGTCGTTACCAACACATGCACGTTCTGTGACGGTGGGAGCTGGGACATGAAGTACAATTAGGAAAGAAACCAAACAGACGGTAAGAAATGGAACCTTGGCTTTACACAGACGCCTGCTGGCATGTGCTGAGTCAGCAAGAAGATGCCACAAATACTGATTGCAAAATACGAAGTGAAACGGATGGTATTTGTGCAATCTGTACTTCTGGAGAAGTTGAGGCAGAAGACCACATGTGTGTCCCCAGTGGACTGTTCAGGCTGCCACTGACGCATGTAGCTGTGGAGCCAAGATCATGGGTTGGGGTGTGTGTGCCCACCTCATGCTTCTTGAATGGCCGTGTGGCTCATTTTCCACTGCGTGCCGGTAACAGTCACACATCCTTGCAAAGACAGTTTTCTAGAATTTTTTCCTTTTCACCTAAATCTTTCACTGTTTCTTTGCAGTGGCCCATCCTCAGGACCCTCACCACTCAACAGAGAAGCCTGTCATTCACTGCCATAAATGTGGGGAGCCATGCAAGGGCGAAGTGCTTCGGGTCCAGACCAAGCATTTCCATATCAAATGCTTCACCTGCAAAGGTACAGTACCTCCAGCATCCTGCCCAGTGGCGTGTAGCCATCAGTACGGTCCTCTGAATGCCACCCCAGGCCCCTGGGTGATGCCTGAGCATCATGCTTAGTGGCATTTAGCCATCAGTACAGTGTAGGAGGAGAGACCCACTTGTTGGTTCCTGCTGCCCAGAACAAAAATAACCACACAGAAACTGTATTAATTAAATCACTGCTTGGCCCATTAGCTCTAACTTCTTATTGGCTAACTCTTACATATTAATTTAACCCATGTCCATTAATCTGTGTATCGCCACATGGCTGTGGCTTACTGACTAAAGTTCCCAGCGTCTGTCTCTGGCAGACTACATGGCTTCTCCCTGACTCTGCCCTTCTTTCTCCCAGCATTTAGTTCCATCTTCCCCGCCTACCTAAGTTCTGCCCTGCTATAGGTCCAAAGCAGTTTCTTTATTCATTAATGTTAATCACAACATACAGAGGTAAATCCCACATCAGTACAGTCCTCTGAATGCCACCCTAGACCCCTGGGTGGCATTTGAGCACTTTAAGAAGTTCTTAACTCATTCTCATCTAGTTTGGGAATAGATTAGACTTCAGGGGGATACCAGACCCTCTTAAGGCAAAGTCTTGGGTCATTTATAGAAGTCCTGGTCTCGGGGAGAGAGGGGCTTTGCAAAAACACAATGAAGTTTTTGAGATTTTTGTATTCCCTTTCTTCTCTCTATGAAAGAAGAGATTCCTAGTTAAGTAACTTTGCTACCCATTATTTATGGAAGAACTGGAAAACTTTCCCTATGAGATGGATGTTACTATGAGATGCCTGGAGATTAGAGAGATGGGTCAGTGGTTAGGAGCACTTTCTGTTCTTGCAGAGGACCCACATGGAGGCTGTAACTCCGGTTCCATAGGATCTGACACCCACTTTGGCCTCAGTGAACATATCATGCATATGCTTCGTATGTAGACATGCAGACAAACATTCATACTCATAAACTTTAAAAAACACAAAAATCCTATTAAATAAAAGATTGGACACTAAGTCACTGTGTGTGTGTATGTGTGTGTATGTGTGTGGGTGTGCACTCACACATGTCAAGACATGAAAATTTAGCCTCTATACAGAAAAGCAACGCTCATCCAAATGATATCCTTAACACTGTTGTTCATGAGACCATGACCTGCAGCTCACACAGGCTGGCTAGTTAGTCTAGGCACTCTGAAATGCCATATCAGTGTACTTCAGGGGAAGGAGAGTACTTGGTGTGTGTTTTGAGACTCCGGTCACTGGAGTTCCAGAAGTGTCTGGGTGCTTGGGATATGCTCGTGAGCAATGCAGGAAGAGAGGAACGTGAACTTCTGAGCCTGCTCCCTGTTGCATGTGAGCAATGCAGGAAGAGAGGAACGTGAAGCTCTGAGCCTGCTCCCTGGTTTCCCTTTGCACCTTCCTGTACTCAACACCTCGTTCCTGGACACCAGGTTTCCCTTTCAGCATCCTAGGTGTGAACTCTGCTCTGCTACCTAAGCCACCTGTTCCTACAGCTGAATTTATTTAAAAGAAGTGCTTTAATGCATGTGTTATATACAGGGATCATTTGATCCTTCTTGTTAAGAAACCTCTGGAGTAAGTATGGCCATCTGGAGTTTTCCCACAGTCCGCGTGATCCTTAGGAAGCATGGGCTGTTCCCAGGATGCCAAGTGTACAGTGCACCGTAAAGCCAGAGTCCTGACATGCCAGTAAGCAATGAGACCAAGTCACATGTCTCTCTGTGGCTCAGTGCCCTATCTATGAAATTACCATACTGAACCATATGCTAGCACATAGGCTTGCATATGCTATATCCAGGTAACCACAAATGTATACAGCACAGAACCTGGATGAGCTCGGCTTCCTAGAGAGCATGTCTGAGAAACTGGGTTCTGATTCTACTCAGTTTGGATAACTTGGAGTCAGAATTTTATTTTGACCTATAGTTCATCAGTTTCCAGAGACGTGGCCTCAAGAAGTAGATCAGACATGAAATAAATACAACAAATGCAGCCAAGCATGTCAGGAGTCTGGTACTTCCAGTGGACTCAGACGATGTCAGCTTCAGACCTGGGTGGTCACTGTACAGTACTTTGAGGGACTCAAACACAGTCCCCTGATCACTCCTTGGTTTCCTTATTCTCTAGTTTAAATCCAATGGCTGAGTATATTCTTTACATTGGAAAACTGTACCTTGTACCTTGCTTCATGCTGTAAATGAGTTCCTAAAGTGTTGAGTTTTTTCCTTAGACCGAATTCTATTTTTAGAGCATGTGCTGTTTCTTAAGAATTATTTGGCAATTTAACAAAAAGTTGCTAAAGCGAAGAATTCATCTATTCTTGTCAGTTTGTATCTTCTCACACTTAGTCTGTCAGGATTTGCTACTTTGTGTCCCAACCCTGTGGGGTTTATATTTTACCGTTGAAGGTGGTAGAAGGTCCCACACAGCACCATGTAGGGGATCTGTGGCTTTCCCAAACATTCTAGAGATGCATTCCTCAGTACTCAGAGCCATATATGCAACTCAAAATACTCTAATAGATATGTTAGAAAGGTGACAAGGGACAGGCACACTTCGTTTTCTGCCTTATATTCCTCTCTCCCCCCAGCCATATCCCTCCTGTCTCCATCTCCCTAGTGCTGGGAATAAAGGTGTGTGACTACCAAGTGCTGGGAGTACCTGTGTGTGAGTTCTACTCTCTTTTTAGACAGATTCAATCTCGTGTAGCCCAGGGTGTCCTTGAGTCCGAGATTAAAGGTGTGTGCCACCACTCCCTGGCCACTAGTGGCTTAGCTCTGCACTCTGATCTCCAGGCAAGCTTTATTTGTTAAAACACAAATAAAATATCACTACATGCAACTATTGAACTATCTGCCTTCTTCTCACTCTAGTTTAACACACGTCAATTTGGACTCTTCCTATTATGAGTGCCCAAAAGCCACCTGTGGGTGCACGGTCACTACTGAACCATGCCACAAATTCCTGGAAACTTTCATCCTTTGTGGTCTTTCATTCCAAATTCTTTCTGGGGTCAAATTCTCAGACTTCCCGTAGAAGGCTAAGTGTGGCTTCAGCCCATATTGGCCATCACTCTGGTTCCCAACCAGCACTGGCCCCAGGCAGCGGGATTTTTGTTGTTGGGGACAGGTGGCAGCAGCTTCAGGCTTTCTTCAGCTCTGTGAACTTCTTGTTGGTCGGGGTCTGTCTTCTGCCTCTTCACCCTTTCCTTCCTTCGCTTCATTTTTATTGAACTTTTAAAAAGGTATTTTATGCTTATAGACATTCTGCCTACATGTGTGTCTGTGCACCGCATACGTGCAATGCCCACAGAGGCCAGGAGAGGGCATTGAATCCCTGGAACTGGAGTTACAGACTGTGCGAGCCACCATGTGGGTACTGGATTTGAACCCAGGTCCTCTGGAAGAGAAATCAGTGCCTTACCCCCTGAGCCATCTCTCCTCTCCCACTTCTTTTTTCAATGAAAAGACTATGTTTTTAAGAGCAATTTTAGACTTACAGAAAATTTTTTTAAAGCATCATGTATAAGCAGGACCATTTTTCAATCTGCTACCTTTTGGTAGGACTCTCAATAACTCTCCACAGAGACATCCTTACAACCCCTGGGATCAGGGTGACAGCAACGCTGTCTTCCCCAGGTGCCTGGAGTCCTTACACACCAGTTTCGTGTTTTTCCAGTTACAGCCGAAATCTAGCTGTGCTGTTCAGATAACTAGTGAGCCAGGTTCTGGGATGGAAGATTCCAGGCCAGAGCACTTGCCAAACCAGCAGGGCTTTTGTCAAAGCTGGCTCAGTGCTGACTGAGCTCTCCCGGCCTTGCTCTCACCCCCCTCACCCCCAATCCTCCCCACCCCACCCCCATCCCCTCACCCCCCACCCCCGCCCTATCCCCCACCCCTACCCCTCGCCCGCCACCCTGCTGTCCTCCACA
>PVIU01008179.1:0-66133 GCA_004026605.1 Ondatra zibethicus | reverse complement strand
AGAGCCAAGCAGGCTAAACAGAGACGACACAGAAGGAAGAGCCGAAAATTTAAGTGGAGTCCCTAGAGTTATTGGAAATAGACTGGCCCAAAGGTTCCCTTAGCCCTCAGGGTAGCCTACCAGATCCAGGGCATTCTTCTTAATGCTTTAGAATTTTCTAGTATTTTTTTTAAATGAGTCTAGGGTATTAACCCTAAAAATATTCAAGAGAAACAATACTCATTATGATGACTAATATATCAAAATACTGAATAAAAATACCTACTATATAATGGAACTGAATTATAACTCATGAAAGACCCTTAGATGCACCTGCCTGATACTGATAATTTGTCCTTCTTAGAAGCCATTCCTCCCAGAGCAGTAAACTGCAGAATACCAACAGGTCCAACCCAAGTGGAAAGGAATGCCCTGAAGGTGTTTGGGGCTTCTGACCTCCTGTAACAATCAAGGGGGACATTAAAGCTGTCACATCTCTAGACCGTTATCACAGAATGGCTAGGTAGTCAAGGGGGACTCTGAAGCTACTACACCACAGGAATGAAAGGAAAAACAACGTTTTTCTTTTGCAGAATGATTGGTTTTTTGTTTTGTGTGTGTGTGTTTTGTTTTTGTTTTGTTTTGTTTTGTTTTTTTGTGCTAGGGTTTCTCTGTAGCTTTGGAGCCTGTCCTGGAACTAGCTCTTGTAGACCAGGCTGGCCTCAAACTCACAGAGATCCACCTACCTCTGCCTCTGGAGTGCTGGGATTAAAGGCGTGTGCCACTACCACCGCCTAACTCTGCAGAATGATTGTTGACAGGTAGCAGAAATAAAAATGGGGAGGGGAAGTTACTGAGCCCTGAGGATGACCGGGAGCTGCTTCTTTCTCACAGCGCCTCCTAGCGGTGATAGTGAGCCCCTCGAGGCGGATTGCCTTCTGTTTGGCCACTGCCGAATACCCTGTGCCTGGGGTCACGCAGTGAACAGTCAAGAACATGTGGTTCTTTGGAGCATGCCTATCAGCTGTGAGTGACTCTGTGAGTGACAGCCTGTCAGCAGGGTTTATCAGATGCTGGCTGAGCTGCAAGCCCTCTAATGGGTTCTAGGCAGCGACTTCCAAGAGGGAAGATATCGAGGCCTCTGTCCCTATTCACAGGGCCACTGCGGGCCTGTCAGAGGTAGCAGGTGCAGGAATTCAGGCTGATGCATGCGCTTGGGCTGTCCTTCTTTCCCTTAGACTTTCCTAAAGTCAAGTGCTCACGTGGGCACCGGTTTAGGGCCATTCTGTGGCTCAGTGGAAAACTGGTAAAACTCCAGAAATGTAGAAGCAGTTTCTTATAACCCCCAACCCCTGCCAGGAGCTGAGCCCAGGCTTTTAACAGAAACTTAGGAGAATCCTAGGCGTTCAGACACAGATGAGAAGTCAGGAAGAACCAGGACGCAGGGACAATAAAGACTCATGCATGAGCTCCCTTCTCACTGCGAGTGAGAAGCCAGATTTATGCCATTGTCCTCTGGGAAAGTATAGGCCTGAGTGTTGGAAATTTTGTATCTTGTAGCCTGTAACTGTGTTATTTTATCAAATAAATGCAATTCAAATCTTTTAAAATATTCAGTTTTAAGTTCCAAACTGGAATAAGATAAGTGTTCATAATTTCTCTGAAATATACTGTACATATACTCCAAATGAATGAATGAAATGTTTATAGTTCAATGATAGACTAATTATAGATCATTACTCCTAAATTATTCCATCTAGGAGACTAAGACTTGATTGCTGTTAATGTTTGGGAGTGAGGCAAAGAAGTTGTTTGTTTTTTATGCTTCCCAGCATGTCATTTCTTACACAGTGAGAAAATTATTATCCTAAAATTATTTTTTTTTCACTCTATCTAATGTCACGAAACCAAAGGTCTTTATAACCTCTTAAGTCCTCAGGAGTGGCACCGCCATTCACATTTACCTATACTGTTTAATATTTCTCTGAAATCTTCTCATATTTTTCCTTAGATTGTTTCTGTGTGGAGAAGTGGCACTGGCAATCGATTTATTGCCCTGCTGTACACTTGCCTTTCCAAATAATTATACTTATTAAGAAGTGTGCTGACTTCAGAAGACACTGTGGGACTGGGGCTGTAGCTTAGTTGGTAGGGTGCATGCGCAGCACCTATGGAGTCCTGGGTTCAACCCCAAGTGATGCTTGCCCGGCAACCCCTCAGGATGACACTCAGGAAGTGGAGGCAGGGGAATCAGAAACTCAGGGTCATCCTCAGCTTTACAGTGAATTTGAAGCTAACCTGGACTACGTGAGACTCTGTCTCCAAAATAAATAAATAAATAAATGTAAAAGCGACATTAAGTAAATAGCAGTAGTGAGTGAATGGCCAAACATGGTCAAGGTGATACTTGAATGATACTGGGTAAGTTTGGAAAGATGGAGTGGTGGAGAGCGCCTCTCAGAAAAGATGAGGTAGTTGCTGCCGAGGTTTGGGGCGTCCACCAGGTCACCTTGAAGGTATGACATGATGTCATCAAACACTTTAACTGCTATGGCAATTTTACTCTGCCACTAATTACATTGAGGAAGTAAATTTTTGGCCGCCATTTGAAAGTGTCATGTACCTGGGGTATGCTCCCACCCCTTATTTTGTTCAGAGCAAGGATTTTAGATTTTATTCCTGTTTTAATTATTGTGTGTATCCATATGAGCATATGCCACATGTGTGTGGTGCCCATGGAGGCCAGAGGAGGGCGTCAGAGCTCCTGGGGCTTCCTAAAAGCTGAGCCAACTCTCCATCCCCAAAGCAAGGGTTTCGATCATGTCTAGTGAAGTATTTTACACCAACGAGAGAAAAACAACAAAAATCAGAGTCTTTGATACGATCTACCAAGACCTTAAAACTTTTTGACCACATTTAAATACAGAAAGAAGTACTTGATGTGGCTTTCATTAGGGGTGGAAACAGCATTTAGATTTATCTTCAGTGTCCTGAATACTGTTGTCCTTAGTCTTTTCCCCTGGAGACTTACTGCTGGAAACTAGAAAAAGGTGTTTGTGATGAATCTGGGGTCTGCAGGTAATTTTCTGTTATGCCTAAAAGTTTCAAGAACTAAGTTTCACTTTACGAATGTTACAATAGCAGAACCTTCAGAGAGGAGGGGGGGAGAGCCCTGTCAAAGTCATGCATTAGGAGGTTCCATATGTCCAGTTTGAAAGCTGGAGATGGGTTTGACATAAAGTCCTAAGAGCAGAGTTTCTTGGTGGTCTGCCCTGGTTCTGATAGGCCAATCAGCATCCGGCTTTCTCCCCAGCCTTACTGACAGCTCTAATTAGCTCCTGATGATCTGTCTGGAGACAGGGGCATGACTGCTAATACAGACACAGAGAAGGTACCCAAGTGTGCTTGTGAATTCTCAATCCATCAGAAGAAGCCAGGACCCAGAATTCCCTCCCACATAGCTGCCCTGGGATATCCCAGGCTCATCGTGTGGTACTGGCTGCAAAGAGTTCTCAGACAGAAACGAGGCAGGCTGATCTAGAGTTACACAAGTACGGTTTGTTGAATGACGTACAGACCAAACCATGGTCCTGTGACACTGCAAGGACAATTGAGTCTCTGCGATTTGGGGAGGAAAGATGAGCCCATGCGTAGTTTAGGGCAAACGTGACTTCATCCTTGCTGGAAAGTGCCGGGCTTATCTAAGGTGGATATCAAAGTGCTAGGGACATCCCTAGACGTCTGTCCAGCCATAAAGCTCCACACACCACAGCTGCTGTGAGCTAGCATCACTCATACCTCCTTGCCGTTCATTGTCCTTTATAGTAGTTTGTCCACTTTTAATGGCTTGCTACAAAACAATGATGAAAAATCGCATGAGGGTTTCTCGGGGACATTGTTACAGTTACAACTCAAGATGGCTGCAGTCCTATGGTTCAGGATTAGTTCGTCTCTACCACGAGTTCAGCGTGGAAAACTAAAGTCGAGTGAGTAGCAGTGGACAACTCTGTCATCATTTATGAATCCTGATCATCAATGGTAACATTCGCTTACTCAGCAAACACTCTTAGAGCGCTCGTGATTAAGTTGCGCATATTAATTAGGACTTGTCTGTGCCTTCGCAGGGGCGTTAGTCAGAAGTCCATATAATCATGCAGATATGACTCAACTGAAGCGATGGGTAAAATCAAGAGACAATGACCGGCTGTGTGTGATGCAAGCTCACAACACTAAGGCTGCCATGAGTTTCTTGTTGTGAAATACCCCGACGAAAGCAACTTGGAGGAGAAAGGGTTTATTTTGGCTCCAATTTCAAGGTCCATCCAGCATGGTGGGGAGGTCATGGCAGCAGGAGCTTGCGGCCCTTGGTCACATCGTGTTCACCATCCGGAAACAGAGAGCGATGGATGCATTTTACATTAACGTGGTCATAACACTGGAGACAGGAGGTGAAAGGTGATGGCTTAAAAGGGAAGCCCTTCAGCTGCTGAGGGATGGAATTATGCCGGGGAGCAGACTGGACCTGGAGTCCCCTGGGGAATGGATCTCTGAACACGCCTTTAGGAGATTGTTTTGAATGCACTGAGTGAGATGGGAAGGGCTCACCCGTGGGGGAGGGGTGGCACTGTTTCCTGGGTCCTGGAGTGTGCACAGTGAAGTGGAAAAGAGAACTGAGAGGCACCATTTATTCATTCATCCTTCTCCCAGAAGGAACAGAGGCCAGAGGCTTTGTGTGTTTATAACACGGGAAGGGACAGGTGGTCAGGAGGCTTCGTTAGTCCAAAACCCCAAAGCCCAAACAGCATAGGCTTCGTTAGTCCAAAGAGCAGATTTACAAAGCATGATTAATAAAAACTCAGAGATAGAAATTGGGGTTCTACCTGAAGACCAGAGAAGCAAAGCAACCAGCCACTGGCTCTTACCTCTACTCAATCCAAAATGGTGATCCTGCCTCCAGGAATCTCAGAATGAGACTGTGTCTGAGAGCTGTCTCCTCCTGTTTTATAATCCTCGCTAGGGCTGCGACTAAAGGCATGCACCACTGGGTTTAAAGTCATGCACCTCCCTCCTGGTTTCTATGGCAACTAGTGTGGCTACTGGGATTAAAGGTGTGTGTCACCACTGCCTGATCTGTAGGGCTGACCAGTGGGGCTGTTTTACTCTGTGATCTTCAGGCAAGGTTTATTTATTAAAATACAAATGAAATATCACTACAGATTTATTTTTTTTTTTACTAAAATTGACTTCATTTTTGCATAAGTAAGCCTGGGAATATTGACACGTGAGATCTTCACATCCTGGCCCTGTGAAATGCGGAACATCTCTCAGCCGTCAGGTCAGAGTTCAGGGCTACAGAGGGTCAAAGGCCACGGTAGTGGTTACTCTTCTTGTTGTCATCACCCAGTACCTGACAAGAAGGGAAGGCGGCAGGAGCATGGGGCAGCTATGTTCAGTATCCATAGAAACCAGACAAGCTATACAACCTCAATGCCCCTCCTTAGAAACTCACTTCCTCTAGCAAGGCTGGACCTTCTTAGAGGTCCCACAGTCTTAGAAAACACCACCAGCAGCCGGCAAGTAAGGGTCCAGATACATTTCACATCCAACCCCAACAGCTGTATATGGTACAATAAGCCTGGCAAAAATGGGGATCTGGTGGGAAGGAGCCGGTGATGAGTGTAACTAGGGTGGGTACAGGCGAGCGAGAGACGCACGCGCCCTCTCAGTTCATGCAGAACTCGGTGGTCTGGAATGTTGCTAAGGGGACAAGAGGTGTCCACAAAACGTGCATGTTCCCTTATAGCTTAATAACCCTCCAGTATCAGAAAGAGGATGCATGGTTGGTGTGGGCAGGAGGCATAGAGGACAGAGGTGGGCTATGGTTGATAAGACATCGATTTTGGCACAAAATTTCTAATAGGAATGAAGGACGCCATAGTGTTTTCTTATCATTTAAAAGATGGCATTTTCAGGCTTGTGAGATGGCTCGATGGGTAAGGACGTTTGTCACAAAGCAGGAGACCTACATGGTAGTCGGAGAGAACCAACTCCTGAAAGATGTACTCTGACCTCCACGCATGTGCTGTGACACACACGCACACTAAACATCATAAAAGATGGCACGTTAACGTTAATTATAAAAGCTTTATTTCTTTTCAAAGGAATGGAGCTAGTTTTCGGTTATTTTTAGTTACATCATTTGAGACTTCTGAACGCTGATTGTCTGTGGGAGATATCATATCACGTGAGCACTTCTAGGTTAGTGCTGACAGACACCCTCCCATAGAACCACATTCCAGCAGGCAATTGTCAGTTGGCTATGGGTTAGAGGGTGTGGGAAAATGGTATTTTGATAGCTTTTAAGAAAAATCCATTCTTTTTTTTTTTCTATAATCAGCAGAGTCCGTCATATCAAAAATTCCTTCTGAGGGGCTGGAGAGATGGCTCAGTGAGTAAGGGTGCTTGCTGCATAAATGTGGGGGCCTGAGTTCAGATCCCAGCACCCACAGAAAAGGCTCGATGTGGGCCACGTGTGCTTGTAGCTATGCTGACTAGTGTTTTTGTCAACTTGACACGTGCTAGGGTCTTTTGGGAAGAAGGGCTCTTAACTGAGAAATTACCACCATAGAATCGTCCTATAGGCCTATAGGCGTGTCTGTGGAGGATTGTCTTGCTGATGATTGATGTAAAAGGGCCCAACCACTGTGGTGATGCCAGCTCCACACTGGGCAGGTTGTCCTGAGGCGTATAAGAAAGCAGGCTGAGCAAGCATGAGAAGCAAGTCTATAAGGCACTGCCCCGTGCCCCGTGCATTTCTGCCTCCAGGATCCTGCCCTGCCTGACTTACCTTGTGATGCTGTGTGCCATGAATTCTAAGAGGAAACAAACCCTTTCCTCCCCAGCTTGATTTTGATCGTGATGCTTATCACGGCAATAGAAACTCTAAGGCAATGGCTCCAGGACTCTGTAAATGAGAGACAGAGGGTCCCTGGGGCTCTCTGACTGCCAACCCAGCTTCAGATGCAGCGTGACACCCGACCTCAGAAGAGTAAGACAGAAAGTGACAGAGCAGAGCGTTCAGGGTCTTCCGGCCTAGGCATGTGTGCATGCACACACAGCCACACACACAAACACTGCTCGCATATATCCAGGTGTACGTGAGCACATGCATGCGTGCACACACAAACCCCTTGAAGTGTTTAAACCCATGAGAAAGTATGACCTGTAAGGCAGTGAGTTAGAATGTCTTTTTATGAAAAGATCAGGTTCTGTGGAAAGGGCTTGAGGAGAGTGTCCCATCGCCAGCAGCATTTTTTGCTGTCTGAAGGTCCGTCAAGTGTTTCTAAGGTCGGCATCAGGCATCATTCCATATGGAAATGTGCACTTACCGAATACAAGGCTTTTTATGGCGTGGCAGCTGTAAAACTGGAAGAAGGGAGGAGGCTTGATTATATAGGCTAAGCATGTCTGTTTAGTTTGTTTAGTTAGTTTTATTTAAAGTAAATTTCCATTAATTATTTAAGAGGTAGCTATACTTATATTTAATCTATGAAATGGAAATCTGGAAAGTGATTAAATTGATGAACGTTTGTGTTTTTTAGCCTAAGTGGCCACTTAGCCTGTCCTCATCCTCCTGAGTGCCAGGGTGGTGGGCATGAGCTGCCGTGCTTGAGACTGGGTGGGGCCAGTAGGATCCACAGGGGAGAGTAGAATTAATGAATGCAGGGCAGATGGGCTGGACTGGAGAGAAGGGCTGATGCTGGGGAAGGGCCGGGGAATCAGGAGAGCAAAGCCAGAGTGTCCCTCTTAGTGTGTCAATTCAGAGGAGCTCATAGGAAGGTCTGGTAGACCCTGTGGGGACCGCTTCTCCTTACTGGTCCAGATGCCATGTGATTGTGGCCTTACATCTGTTGTGGGGTCAGTCCGCAGACGCATATGAAACCTCCTCTGCAGCTTTCTCTTTGGCGCACAGATTTCAGAGGAGGCAGAAATGCAGCAGCTCAGTCGGGGGGCCAGGAAAGGGAAAGGAAAAGGAGAGACACAGACTTTAATGACATTTACCTGCTGGTCCAGTATTCAAAGGTGTGGCCTACTGTGAGATTTAAATCCTGGGCATAAGCAAGGTTGGTCATTTTAAGCACAGATAGCTCCTCCCTCCCTCCCTCCCTCCCTCCCTCGCCCTCTCCATCTCTCCTTCAGGGTTTGGGAAGCAAGCACCCTACAGTTGGGCTATTGCAGACCTCATTCCTGTGCTTATTTTCAGTCCTAAAACTTTATGTTAAGGTAATTTCTGCTACGGCAAAAATACTTCCATGCTTGTTTTAGAATTCTGGATGGCACCTTTGTTTCTTGAGCTGCTCGTAAGCAAGTTTGTTTACATATGAAAATTTACAACATATTCTAAGATACTGTGCTGTCAATGATTTAGATTTATTGAACAGAGGTTCCAAAAGCACCCCTTCTCGCCAGGCCTCTTAAGATCATATATCCAAATTCTGAGTTACCTAGAAACCCCCCAAAAGCTTTGCTTTGGAGCCCATTCTACTATTTGCTTGGCCTTGTACGTATCTTCCCTCCCAGAAATGATCATGGATTTTGATTTACATTTAGAAGTCCATGAAAAGCCATTACAATCCAGTTTTGAGGCTTAGCATTTGAGTCCAAGCATTTGCAAGAGTTATTTCTGGCAGAAGCAGCCCCCGCACATCGTTGTTGGCGAGTGTTGTTCCGCTATTTTGAGCGCAATGGCCCTTCTGAGCTACCTTCTGAGGCCACTTCAAGCACACTGCTCCGCATCCAACACTGATGGACGTCTGAGTGGTGGGACGATTGCAAGACACAGCCTTTCTCATCTTGATAAAGTAAAACTGTGAGAATAAAAAATGTAAAGAAATCACTGGGAAGATGTCTCTGTGGCTGAGGACTCTGCTGCAGAAGCCTGCGGCCCTCAGCACCCACAGGAACTTGCCTGCCTGTGACCCCAGAACCATGAAAGCAGAGACAGGACCATCATCAGGCTTGCTGGCTGCCAGCCCAGCTAAGGTTCAACGAGAGACCCTGTGTCCAAGGAATAAGATGGAGAGTGATGGAGAGGGACCCCGGGCATCCTCTTCTGGTCTCTGAAGTGTGTGCTCATGTGCACACACTTGTGTTCATGTGCACCACACACTCACAGCAGAAAGAGGAGGAGGGAAATCTGGGTATGACTGCAGAGGCGGAGGCAGAGGGATTGGTGCGAGTTCCAGGACAACCTGGGCTACCTAGAGAACTCAAAGCCAACATGGACTGCACAGTGGAGATTATGGCTATCCCCCGAAGCAGACAATAAAAGTAAATAAAAATTTGATTGAAGTGGGTGGAAGAGGAGGACAAGAAACGTTTGGTATTCACAATGATAATCCAAGAGTGATGGGGGGTGTGGGGGGTGTCCTGTTCAGTGGCTCCATTGCACCTGAGTCTCCAGCACCTAGGAGCAGTGATGCGCTGTACCAGGGAGGGTAGAACAGGCTTAGACCCCAACACAGGTAAAGTAGCATTTCCAGAGCACATAGCCTGCATGGTCATAAAGGAAAGGGCAATCTAGGCTCTATGCCCCTGCTCCATAGGGGCAAGCTCAGAAAGGACACTCATGCCCTGTAGGGTCTTTGCTGGGGGGGGCAGTATTGGGCATTGAACCTAAGGTCTTACATATACGAGGCAAGTGTTCTGTCACTGAGCTACAGTTCCAGCTCTTCGTGTCCTGTGATGGACTGAGGAGACAGCCAGCATCTTCCCTAGAAAGTAAAGAGAGGACCCACCAGAGGCTGCTGGTCCCCATTAAAATTCCTAAGGATCATGTTTCCCAGGTCTTCTCTCACTGCTCTGAGCTGGCCAGGCTCTCTTGCAATCAGCAGCCTGCAGAGAGGCAGCCCCCAGCTGCAGATGGAGGAAAGGTCTTCCGCCTGACGTCCCTGCACTCACCTTCAGGCAGATTAAAGTCTGGCCCTTTTTGCAAAACTCTATTCAGTATGAAGTATTGAGTGGCTGGTGGAACATCACGGGGATGGAGTGGTTGTGGCATCGAATGAGCTGCTGCCGTAAGAAGGCTGGAGACGCTTCGGCAGCCCAGCTAACACCACTGGAGCCCTGTTCTGCTTTCTCCCCACCCCCGGGCCTGCCGCCTCCACACTTTGTTCCTCTCCTGTTCCAGGGTATTTTTACAGCCCAGGCAGCTCTTGTTCATTTGTTATTTTAAGATTTAAGCTTCTAAAAAATGGGCCTGTTACTAATTTCACAACTTTCATGTAAAATTCTTGGATGTACATCTCCCCAGTTAACCAGTAAATTTTCCTCGTTGGTGTGTAGAGGGTGGATTCACGAACATAACATCAACAAGGCATGGGGCTGTTCGTAGCCAGGCTTCGGGGATGGTGAAGCCAGGGAAGGATTATTCAGTGGCACTGAGAGTGAGGAGCATTTTAATAATTGATCCTGGAAAAGAAGGCGTGGACCTTTGTGCTGGCAGCCTGGGGTTTTAATGAAAGGAATCTGTAGTTTTCCTTGGAATTATGTCAAAGTTAGACTAGTATACATATTTCCGTTTGAATTTAACCTCACCAGCTGAGATTGTTGTGATCATGAAGATGGGAAACACTTGTCCTGTGCTTTAGCCCTAGAGCCCCTTGAAGCCCCTTTAGCTGTCTAAAGGCCAGTGAGACACCTCAGGGCTGAAAGGCACTGCAGTGTGAGCCTCAGGGTCTGGTGGAGGGAGAGAGCCAGCTCTTCCAAAGTACTGACCTGCACACATGTGGTGTGTACATACACATGCACACAAAATAAAGGAAACAATAATAATGTGGGTGGAGAGATGGCCCAACATTTAAAGACCCTTGTGCCCTTCCAGAGGATGTGTGTTCAGTGCCCAGCATCCCTGTCAGGAGGCTCACAATTGCCTGGAATGCCAGAGCCAAGGAACCAGACTCTCTTCTAACCTCTGTGAATACCCACACACTTAGCATCTGTGTATGCGCATGCACACACACACACACACACATGCACACACTTAGTGTATACACAAACAATTTTTTAATAATAAAGTAATAAGAATGTTTTAAAATTCTACTAAAATTCATTTAGTACTCACTTTTAGATACTCTGATTAAAAAAAAAAGAGCAATGGCTAAGTCAGAGTGCAATGTCTGTGGCCGCCTACAAACACAGGATGAGTGTGTCAAGGACACACACTCTTCATTAGTGAGGGACCTGCAGCATGGTAAAGCTGCTTGCACGGAGAACTAAAGGCACAGTGGTCCTTCCAAACAGACTGTCAGAGATGGCTGCCAGGGGATGTGGGATTGGGGGAGCTGAGCAGACCCCAACTGAATCGCCCTAGACAGAAAAGGCATCAGAATCCAAACTTTGGGCCTTTAATCAGCAATAAAGAGCTTGTCAAACACACATCTGGTTCCTGGATAATGAAATGATCCTATGAGATGCTAGCTAATGTCCCAGGTTGACACTGAGAGAATGTAACTTCTTCCCTTTTCTTTGTGACCATGTTTTGCATAGTTATTTTTTAAAAAGATTTATTTATTTTTACTTTATGTGTAGGAGTGTTTGCCTATGTGTATGTATGTGCACCTGTGCACCACATGTATGTAGCATCTATGTGTATGTATGCAGACCACAGGGGTATTGCATCTATATGAATGTATGTGTACCACAGAGGTATAGCTTCTATGTGTATGTATGTGCACCACATGGATGTAGCACCTATGTGTATTTATGCACACCACATGGATGTAGCTCCTATGTGTATGTATGCACACCACATGGGTGTAGCACCTATGTATATGTGTGCACACCACAGGGGTGTAGACCTATGACGACCAGAAGAAGGTATCTGATCCCCAAGAACTGGAGTTAGCCACTGAGCCATCTCTTTAGCCTTGACTCCAGCTTCTTCTAATTATACAAAATTTATTTTATTTTTTACTTTATGTGTATGGTGTTTTGTCTGCATGTATGTTTGTATGCCACATGTGTACTGGTGCCTGCAAAAGCCAGAAGAGAGCATTGGAGCCGCCAGAACTATAGTTATAGATGGTTGTGAGGTACCGTGTGAGTGCTGGGAATTGAAGTTGGTCCTCTAGCAGAGCAGACAGCGCTCTTAATGGCTGCACTCTCTCCCCAGGCTCCCACTCTGAGTTCTTAATACATTGTTATCTTAACTGTGAGCTTCCACTGACAACAGTGATTGCTTTGAGCAAGTCGGTTTACCAAGGCAGGAAGCAGAATACGGGTGTCCATGTCCAGGAAACTGGAGAGATCTGGGAAAGGAGGTCTTGCTTCATGGACACCGAGTTTCGGCTTGTCAAAAGCAGCTCCTTTCCCCGAGTCCTGTGGATGGGTGGTGTGTGCTACCACAGCTGTGTGGATGCCCACATGCCACTGAACTGTCCACCCACAACCATGTGGATGCACATAAGCCCCTGAACTGTATGCTGCCACACCGTGCGGATGAGCATGCACCCCTGAACTGTACGCTATCATACCGTATAGATGCGCATACACCTAACATGCTGTGTGGATATGCATATGCCCCGGAACTGAATGCTACCATGCCGTGTGAATGCGCACGCGTCCCTGAACTGTATGCTACCATCATGTGGATGTGCATGCACCTTTGAACTGTACACTACCATCCTGTGTGGATGCGCATGCACCACTATCACACTGTGTGGATGTGCATGAGCTCCTGAACTGTACACTCCCACACTGTGTGGATGCGCATGTGCCACTGAATTGTCGATTTAAAAATGACTAAGATGGTGACTCAGATGTTCTGTGCATGTTTTCACAACTAATAGGAAATTTTTTAAATGCGCTGATTGGCAGGTGTGTAAAAGTTAATTCTTCTTCACCTTCCTGAGACAGTCAACTTTAATAGTCCTGTTTTGTGATCTCTCTCTCTCTCTCTCTCTCTCTCTCTCTCTCTCTCTCTCTTGTTTATAAAAGTACATGTTGAGGTCTCTTAGCATTAAGTTCCTAACATTCTTCACTCTGTGATCTTCATTCTCTCACTGGGTGATAAATCACCAGCGATGATTGGTCTACTGTACTGCCAACCCACTGACTCACCGAACCATGATTGATTCGTGTGTTTGCTTCACTGATGGAAATTCAGGCTGTTGCCGGTTTTCAGTGAATTCTTTTCCTGGCAACAGAAGCACTGTTTTAATAAAAATTGCTTCCATGCAGGAGGGCATTGCTAAAGCAAGAAGTTAGGGAGGAATGGATCCCAGAGATGTCGACTGGGGTAGTAGCCTGCCTGTTTGAAAACGCTGTTGTGACGGCATGGATGCCACTAGAGATTGACAGGGAGCCAGGGTTAGCAGGTGGAAGTACCACAGAGGAGCCCAGAGGACAAGGAAGCTAGAGGAGGCTGCATTTTAGGTAGACATGCTGTCTGTCCCCTGCTCAATTACAGCCATGCTCAAAAGCTTGCAGGGGTCACATATCAGAGATCCTGAATATCAGGTATTTTCATTGTGATTCATAACCATAAGAAAATTATAGTTATAAAGTAACAATGAAAATAATTTTGTGGTTGGGGGTTTACACAACAAGAGGAACTGTAGGAAAGGGTCACAGTTTGGGGGAGGTTGAGAATCACTGCTCTAAACAGAGACCACTGGTTGAGAATCCTTTGTTCAAGGATCGAAGTTGAGGTAGGTGGAGGTCTGTTCTCAGGGAGGCCTTGTGTTATATGGGGAAGGAAATGGTGTCTGGGAGTTCCCTGTGCTTAGGGTCCTTGAGGAGGAGATAAAAAAGAGACTCCAGTTATGTTACCACCATTTTAGTCTTAGGTGACACCATGATGTTAAGTAGCTTCTAGTTCTGCTGCGTGAACTTTTCCTGCCACTCCCTGGTGTATGTGCTGTAGACTTTTGCCCCTTTAAACCATTTGTCTCATCATCTAAACCACCATAAATAATGCTAGAGTTGTTGGATAAGCCAGTTTGGCTCTGAATTTCAGAGAAAAGTCAAATCGAGTCTTAACGGGCACAGTTTGTCGTCTCTCAACTGTGTTGCAAAGTCATTTTGTAAGACTATGTTAGGTTCTCGAAATTACAGTTTGATTAAAGAGAGCTCGTGTCTGTTTCACAAAGCCAAGTGAGCCAGACAGAGAAGCCCACACAGAGGCACCCCAAGGGAGCAGTAAGCAGAAAGGACTTTTAAAGGGTTCAGGTTAGCTCCGAAAGGGGCTGTGTGGTCAGTGTCAGCATGAAGGTCACCTTAGTCTGCTTGTGAAGCAGCTGGGACTTTCATTCCCAGCACAGGTGACCGGAGGAGAACAGAGGCAGTGACAGTCTCAGTCCATCCTTTGCCACTCCTCACAGCTGTGAGAAATAGGTTTAAAGGGACCAATGAGTCATCAGAACTGCCGATGACTCCCAGGAGGGAAATTGGTGGGAATTTGCCAAGTATGAGGCAGTATTCAACTTAATTATGCTGTGTTCTTCTCTGTATTATATTAGATGCCATGCTTGCAGGTTCCTGAAGAAATAATCCAAAGGAGCATAGATAAGGACTCATGGCCATAAAGTGCTCTGTCATCTTGAAGGTGCATAGCTATAAAATCTCTGAAGGGCTTTCTGAGTGTTCGGTGATGACGCCCACCTATCCCGCTCTCCAAGGCTTGTCTGTGCCGTACGAAGCTGTGGTCAGAACTAGGCTAGTCCTTGAGCTCTTGGTGTGAGGACCTCCGATGCAGGAAGAGATGCCGACAGTTCCGGGAGGAGAAAGCCTTTCTGAGAAGATGGTCACAGCATTATTTATAGGGTGGCTGGTTTCCAGCAAATGGTCTTTGTCCATCAGCTGAGGTTACTTAGCTCCAGTTTTTAAGAAGGAAACCAGAGCTACAGTGTTGCTCTAAACAAGGACCTGTGAGTCCTCATGGAAAAGCTGTTTGTGGTTTCTGTGTCACCCTGGCTCCTTGGAGTTCTACTGATAGGGGTGGGGGAGGTTATTGAGGTCATGACCTCACTGTGCTACACTGCTTCATTAGATGAGGGTTCTTAACCTTTTCCTACTCTAAACACTTAATGCCTATGACATTTTTATAGTACTCTGAGTAGCTAAGTATTTAAAATAAGTTTATAAACCATTTACTGATAATTAATAATAAAAAATATATTTTAAAACAATTGTTACACATTTTTTAGCATTTATTGAAGTCTAAAGTGAATTTATATACTAATAGGATAGTATGCTTGTTTGTTTTTTTACATAAAGAATTAAATATTGGCTGAATGTTTGAGTTGCAGGACAACAAGAGTCTTCAGTGTTTCTCAGAGTTCATCAATATTTTGATTTTATAATCAGCGGTGCCGAGAATGCCACACTGCATAAATACATGGTACAAAATGGCAGAAATGCATTTAAAGCCATTTCAGAAGTTATTGGAATTCTGTCCTAATGTCAAGCCAAAATTCATTTAGTGGTTGCTCTTTGTGAAAATCAAGTCAGCAACTGAATCGGGAATTTAAAAAAAAAAAAAAATCAAGCACTCACTCTAAAATGACTTGATCCAAAGATATACTAATTCGATACTTACATGCATTAGGAAAGAGTCTCTCTTTGTCTCTCATTATTAAGCCATTGTTTCTGTAAGAGCAGAAAGTATTGTATGTGCAGTAAAAGCAAACGAACAAACACTACAGTTGCTAACACATGGTAGCTGTGAACTGAGTGGAACTGGGTCCCGCTGTATGGCTGACGGCGAGCACAGGAAAAAGTGCATATATGTTGTTCAGACTCAAGGTTAGAGGGAAGTCTCTCACTGCACCGTGGGTGACTGGCACCTCAGACTTAGGCTCACTGCATATTTGATTTTGAATTAATTTTTGGTCCTTACATGTTCAGAAATGTGTGTGTGTGTGTGTGTGTGTGTGTGTGTGTGTGTGTGTGTGTGTGTGTGTAAGAGAGGGGGGTCTGGGGAGTCTCTGTGTAGCCCTAGCTGTCCTGGAACTCATTCTGTAGATCAGGCTGGCCTTGAAGTCACAGACCCACCTGACTCTCCCTCATGTTCAGAAAGGTTTCATCGTGTCTAATTTCTTCTTGCAATCCCACCTTCAGTTATACGACCCCACTCCTTTAAAGACTATTAATGAATCACCAGAACTAATGGGAGTAACCCTGTGTTCTTGCAGATCCTTAGGAGAGCAACTTAGTGCCCCTACTCACACTCTGCTGGCCTGAGGGTCTGCTCTAGCTGCTTCTAAGAAGACCAGAAAGGGTTCTAGATGCTTTCCCAAGGCATCCCTTCCTTGTGTGGCGGTCACCTAACCTTGGAATACAGAGGCTAAGATTTGAGAGGCCCAGCGTTAGCTGTCGCTTCCCTGGCGTCTGACAGGAGATTACCGTTATCAGGGAGTTGCTCCAAGCTTTATTTGTGGACAAGTTGTGACCTGCTTGGGTTTTGTCTGAGCATGCAGATTGTCCCAGGTCCCTGGCATTCCCACTTTCTATACCACATTCCGGGATCCACATCTATACAGTCTGGATAGGGTTGCCTAAACCCAGACGCACCAAAGATCGTCTTTTACATGTTCTGAGATGACAAGTGACCGTTTTCTGTTGGACTTGCCCCCTTGTGTCCCTCTCTGGCCTGCCCGTTTTCACTCCCCCGGATGACACACACATGATTGGTACGTCCTGGTTACCGTATGAAGAGCCAGCTCAAGCCCTGGCTGCTTTGGGGAAGTATTTCCAGAGGGTGAGAAACCAGGTCCTGGAAACTTCAGCTGTCGCTGTTGCTACAGGAGGAATTTATTACTCAACGATCTTGGCCCAAATCAGGTAGCTGTGTGGACAAGCTGTGGGCACCTTTCCTGAGAGCACTGCCAGGGACACATTGGCTGGCATCTGAGAGAGCCCACAGGCAACATATCTTTCCATCAAAGTCTGACTAATTGCTGCTGAATCTTAGACACCACTGAGGCCACAAAGACGTAGCCAGTAGATTTTACTTGTATGAGATATTGCATAGCTCCTAGGGGAGGGGACAGCAGAAAAAGCAGAGCTCAATAATAAATAGCTCTTTGTGACAGTCCCCTCCCCTGTCCCCAAACTGCCGAGAGCACAGGGAGCCACCAGCATCTGGCAGATGGCAAATGCTGCCCAGAAATTTGGCAGGCGCTGACCAGTTGTAAACTTGTCTTTCTACAGTGTGCGGCTGCGACCTGGCCCAAGGAGGCTTCTTCATAAAGAACGGGGACTATCTGTGCACCCTGGACTACCAGAGGATGTATGGGACCCGGTGCCACGGCTGCGGGGAGTTTGTGGAGGGCGAGGTGGTCACTGCCCTGGGCAAGACCTACCATCCCAACTGCTTTGCCTGTACCATCTGCAAGTAAGTGGCCATCTTTCCCCAGCCTCTGGCTCCCTCCAACAGAAAAATGCTGGCTTCGGCCGCTGAAGCTTCTGACAGCCGCCTCCGGTGCTGAGTGGTGCGAGGTCTTAAAGTAGCCCCTTCCCCACATGTCTCTCCTCGCTGTCTGTTCATTCTCGGTTAGAGCACAGTACAGTTGGTCCTCCGTGTAGCCATGTGACAGTTGTTAAGTGGCTATTCCTTATTCCCAAAGGACCTGGACAACACAGTGGGGCAGGGGCAGGGAAGGGAAATGCTCACCGGGAAATGCCGGCAATTAGGTGGGCATGCTTCAGAAGCCCTCTTCTAGCTGGGCGTGGAGGTATGTACCCGTAGTCTCGGCACTCAGAGCGCGGAGGGGGAAGCTTGTTGGAGCCCAGGCATTCAAGATCAGTCTAGCCAGTGTAGTAGGACTGCCTCTTTCTGAAGATGAAATGCTATCTTTACTGGAATTTGGCAATGACTTGTGGGTCAAATCACTAGTCTTTAGGTTATTTATTTATTTTTTTGGCAGGGGCCGGGGTGTTGTTTGTTTTGTTTTCTGAGACAGCATCTCACCATAGAGCTCTGACTGTCCTGGAACTCACCATGGAAACCAGGCTGGCCTCAAACTCAACAAGATCTGCCTACCTCTGCCTCTCAAATGCTGGGGTTGAAGGCGTGCACCCTGTGCCTGGCTATACGTCTTTCTTTTAAAGACAGTTTATTGGCTATTTGTTTGCATAGGGGTTACTTCTGTCAGGTACAATGGCAGAATTGAGGAATCATGACAGACCAAACAGTCTATAAAACCTAAAGGGCCTCTCCTGGTGGATGTTTTAGGGAAAGCTGTGCCGGGTGCTGATTGCTGGGCACATGATGACATGGGGGGTGGAGTGTGTGGTTGCTATGTTTCGGGAGTCATACATTACAAAAAGAAGATGACTTTGACTCTCTGGTACCATGGAGGATCATTGGATGGAAATGGGGTGTAGACTCAGGCCAGGTCAGCCGGACTTCAGGGGTACTGCATGCAAAGGCACACGCTTGTTGTCAGGGCCTCACAAGACAAGAATCTTGCCTGCCTCATCCAAGTCCTGTCCCTGAGTGGGGACCAAAGAGCCCACGTTTGTTGTGTTTACGGGCCCTTACTCTCCACACCGAATGGACTAGAGGCTGGTTCAGGGTTAGCAGATGAAGCGCAGCAAGAGGTCACTCGCAGCAGCGGAGTAGTTTTAATTATTAACACAGTTCTAAGTCGACTCGGTAAAGGCTGTCCCTGCCTGCGCCCTCTCTTTATCTGTCCCGTGCAAAGAGACAGACAGTACCACTTCAGAGAGGGGGACACTGATCTCCTGAGGACTTTCAACGTTTGAAGGCCTGAGACTATAATATCCCCCCACACCCTTGATGACTGGTACCAATCATATTGGTGGTATTAAGCCCAGATGTACCTGTGAGTGTTTGTTACACTTAATTATCAGTGTTAGGCCTTGGAGAGACGAGTTAAGGGACTATGAAATTACAGAGGGTCAGAAGGCTTGGTTTTGCACCAGACTGACAGCTTCTGGCTCATTCGTGTTGTCTGGTGTGGTGAGTTCCACATTTCCTGATTGACAAACTCCCACATTAGAAAGCTCACGTTGATGAAAAGCGATTGGTAAATTGACTCATGGAAAGTAAGCAAGCCCGGAGACGCAGTGTTCCTGCAGAAGGTGTGCTGTGTGCTGTTACTGATGAGTCTAGCAGGGAAGGAACTTGTCTGTTTGAAAAGGAGACTGCTACTGATTTTTAAATTTGTTCTCTTTTATGTGTATGAATGCTTTACCTGAATGTAAGCCTGCTGTGTGCATGCCTGGTGCCTGTGGAGGTCAGAAAAGGGCAGTGGATCCCCTGAAACCGGAGTTATAGGTGGCTCTGAGCGGCCGTGTGGATACCAGGAACCCGGGTCCTCTGCAAGGACAAGCGCTCTTAACCACTGAGCAATCTCTCCGGGCTGCTGGTTCTCACACAGATGTTTCTAGCGGCCTGGCCTATCACCTGTAGCTTATGAGGGTCTGGGGACCCCACTGCTTTGCAAATTCAGATGTCCGAAAAGGACAAAGTCTAACTCAGTTTAGTTACCAAAACCCACAGAGGACCAAAAAGGTTCCTGCTTTTCCCATAAGCATTCCTCTTAGGGGTGTGCCCAAACTTCAGTGGGAATCGTGGCATTTAAAACAGTTTTGTTTTTTGTTGTTTTTTTTGTTTGTTTGTTTTTTCATGAAGAATCTCCTTATGGAAGTCACTGCTCTGTGGGCCCTGAGAGGCGATTTGTGCCAACACCCCTCCACTGTAGAGTGGAGCTAAAGCACGCTACTTTCCAGTCAGGGAGCCTCTTCATCTCATAATGAAGCACGTGTATTTGTTTGGCCCGTGACCAGCTGGCGGGCTTAGGCATGGCTACATTTCAAACATTCAGGCTGGTGCGCCTCCAAGAAATCAATTTGTACCAGAGGGGGAGCGGGCGAAGGAGTGAGAAAAGGGAATGAAATCGCTGAGATGACTTTGAGGGCAAATGTCTTTCTGCCTCCAGGCGCCCCTTCCCACCCGGAGACCGAGTCACATTCAATGGGAGAGACTGCCTTTGCCAGCTCTGCGCGCAGCCGATGTCTTCCAGCCCTAACGAAGCCACCTGCTCCAGCAGTAAGTGTACCGCGACCACTAACAGAAACACCTTTGGTTCAAAGGTGGCTCAGGAAGATGCCTTCCCTTGGAAAAGTCCTATTCGCTGGCACCAAGCGTAGTCCTATCTAGGGCATTTTCCCCCCTACGGAAAAACATGCAGTGTTTACTGAAACCCAGGAAGAGAGCAGTGTGGTCATTGTATCAAAAAGACTCAAATGGAATTAGACATCAGGATGTCCATTTTGACAGACAGCCAGGGAAAATAGTTATGAAACTTTACATTTATTTGATCTTTACTGACTACCCAAAATGCTGAAGATGTAAGCTTGGGCCAAATGAATTCTCTCACCCTTAGGAGGTTTGCTTCCTAGTATAATCATGTAGACAAATTCCCACAGAAAATACCTAATATGTGAAGAAAGCCAATGTATAAGATAAGGTTTTCTTTATGTGGGGCGATCAGAGAAGGCCTGTGTGGAAGGCGTCACCTAAGTAGGTATGGAGGCAGTATACGTTTATCAGGGGATCTGAAATTCTCTATGATGAGATTTCGTCTATGGGAATCCACTCCCATAATAGACTCTTTCTGAATACACTGGGCACAATGTTGGACAGATCAATTAGTAATTATTATCGTCAATATATTCTGGCCCTGGGGACTGAACTGGGAAGTCATTTCAACTCTTTCCTGGGGCATCAGGAAATGAGCCCAGTATGTGCCTTCGTGTCTATGGATTTTTGACAGCCCAAGGGAGACTTGGAATAAATATCCCCTCTCCTCTTCCTCTACTCTGAATCCTAGTACCTAAAGTAAAGTCACCATCTTCTATTCTGGACGGCTCCTACACGATTTATAGTAGCGAGCCCAAATCTTCCCATTACTGTGAAAATCTTTCTCTTTACTACAAATAAGAATGTTCTGACCACTTGCATAGGGGCTAGATTTTGAGCATTGGGAGGAAAGAAAATAGTGTATGTACACACAAGAGACTGAACAGGTGTGTTTCTATGACCTACCACGAGGGGGCAGCAGCGTGGTAAGGAACCCAGTAGATGGTTGTTCTAAGACCTGGTTAGAGCTATGGTGTGTGTGGCTTCAGGCCACTGTTGAGCCACTTTGGGTAGAACTGGTCACCCCATCCTCTAGCAGGGTTTAATTGGAAAACATGTTAGTAAAAGCTTTAAAGGGCTTCCTCCGATGATGGTGGGAGAGGCTGTGTTCCCATGATGCACTGGGGAGGTCCTGTAGGTCAACCAGCTGTTTTGCTAGGTAGGAAATTGAGGCTCAAGGTCATACTCAAGGTCACCCATGCCCTCTAGTGACAGGTGAGGGCAGATGCCAGTCTTTTGACCCCTGGATGTTTGTTTTCTCATTTGCTCTATCAAGTACTCTCGATTGTTTAGTTTAAGGAAACAGAAGCAGATTCGCCTCATGATGTTCCATCGTGTGATCATGGCTCTACCAAAATTTTATTTATATATATATTTTTATATATATTTATGTATATGTGTATATATATATATATATATATATATAAAATTTAGTCTATCTATGTCTTTGGACCAGTGTGTGAGTTTCTGCTTTAACTGATGTCTGCTGCACAGAGAAACTTCTCTGACAAGGTCCAAGCACTGCACTAATCTATGGGTGTAGAGATACAAATGTAAAAGTCAATATGGTACTGTGTCCATTTACCAGGATAGTATCAGTAAATTCTCCCATGGAGCCTATGAGCTCCCAGCCATGATTTCTCATCCGGATTTATAGTACCAGGCTGTTGGTGGAAGTTTCTGTGTCACAGCAGCTCCCAAATAAACACACTGAGGCTCAATATTAATTACAAATGCTTGGCCAATAGCTCGGGCTTGTTACTAGTTAACTCTTACATTTAAATTAATCCATATGTCTTATCTATGGCTTTGCTATGTGACCTGTTGTCAGTATGGCATGACCATCTTGCTTCTTTCTGTGTCTGTCTGCTCATGACTCCAGATTCTGCCCTTCTTCCTCCCAGCATTTTCACTTTGGTTCTCCTGCCTAACCTTAGCCTGTTCAGCTACTGGATAGTCAGCTTTATTAAACCAATCACAGCAACATATATTCACACAGTGTAAAGGAATATTCCAAACCAGGCGTGCGTTGCCTCCTGTGGAGTGGGCCTTGAAACCAATTCCAAAGTACAAATGGTTATTCCTACAACAGCCATGCCGCTATTGCACTGATGGGCATGTCTTGCTATGCTACTGTTGTATCTCACAGGGTTCACAGCTAGGTATTTCTGATAGACCCATAAAAATTAAAATTAAGTATCAAAATATAACTTATGCCCAGATCATAGGAACCCTCCAAAGACCACCATGGAGACCGAATCCTGTATGTAAAAGCAAAGAACCTCTATCCAAGCTCAAGCTTGGACCTTACATCTGCCTGACTGTATAGACAATGGTCGACAAGTCCGTCTGGCCTTCTGTCTGGTTGAGAGCAGAGTGCCCATCCCGGGTGGGGTAGGGTTTTCATCATATTAGAGGTTGCAGGTGAGGGGATTTTCAGGGGTCAGGACCCTGATTGCTTGACAGTTGTCTAGGGATCTTGGCAAAAGGGGAATAGCTGTGTGCTGGGCTTAGGGACATCTGGTGATCTTATCTAATCTTACCTAATGGTTGGGATGTTCCCCTTAGATCCTGGCCCTCCCTGGGTGGTGTCAGCGTATAGCTTTTCCTGGAACCTGACAGTAAACCAGGAAACCCAGGCCTGCCTTTTAGCTGAGTTTTATTAAGTGTCCTGGCAGCTGTGTGGCCAAGCTGTTCTGGGCCCCACAGTAACCAGCTAAAAACACTGTGTTTTAGTAACAGCTGTAATGATTCATTCACACAGCATGGCTGACACTTCCAGGTTCCAGGGCCACGCATGTGCGGACAAGTCGTCAGGCAGAAGTGCCTATTGGCCCTGGGGAATCTTTTTTGTTTAAATATTTTTTATGGTTTATTTAACTTTATTTTATGTGCATTGGTGTTTAGGTGTCAGATTCCCCTGGAACTGGATCTTCAGACAGTTGTGAGCTGCCATGTGGGTGCTGGGAATTGAACCCAGGTCCTCTGGAAGAGCAGTCAATGCTCTTAACCGCTGAGCCATCTCTCCAGCCCCTGGCCCTGGGGAATCTTAAAGGACCCTACATGACCCACGTGTAGCATGGTTGCATCATCTACGTATGACGCAGCTGCGTGAGCCCTTGCACCCATGCAGGAGCTCCGTCATCTGTGTATGACGCAGCCACGTCATCCCCCTGTGCACATGCGCTAGGCGACCTTTAAAAGCTGGACGCACCATCTTCGAGCTCTCTCTGCACACCCACCTCACCAGGCCTGCACCCGCCCCCATAAACTCCTAAGTGGGTTTGTTGCGTGCTCTGCGTTACCTTCTCTCTCACGCCAGGTAGTTTCCCTAGCTTTAACCATAATTGCTTATGTACAAATCGTTGGGTCAGATTTTATCCTCTGCTTCCACTGAATGAAATCCCACCTCAGTGCAACTTTTTCATCCGAAACATTTTTGTTTTTAAGACGTTCTTATCTGTTTAGACCAAAAGGTATAGCTAGGCCGTGAGGGCATCTATGAAGGAGAGCTCATATCTGGTTATACACATGCAAAGTTCCCAGTCTAAGCAAGCCCACAGATTCTAGAGTACTGAGAATTTTTAGCAACTTTCTGAATGTCGCTGGCACGTAATTAGACAACATTTGGTTACTATTTGTAGTTCTCCAAGAATTGCCTCAACTTCAAAACTATTCTGCCATGACAGCCATTTCTATCTTTAAAAAAAAAAAAAAACAAAACTTTTTATACTTGGCAAGAGGCTTCCTGAAAAGCCTGACTCTCTTTTAGTGTGAAAGTCCCCTCGTTAGTGTTCACAGCCTCTGAGCTCCATCCGTGAGCCATGCCCCTCTGGCCTTCAGGCTGGAGCCTCTGAGCTGTCTCAGCTACACTGCGTATCCTGTGGCTGGTGTTCCCTCATCGCTCAGTGGGAAGCAAAGACCACAGGAGCCTGGCAGAGGCAAGCGGGGGGGGGGGGGGAAGCCCCAGAGGCAATAAAATTACCAAAGTAATCTGTCCCCTGTTTACCGAATAAAGAGAGGCAGCATTTCTGCCCGACTGCCCTGTGTCTGTCCCGTCTGTGCCATTCTAACCTCTGTGCTTCTCTCTGTGTGTTCATGTGCATGCGTGTGCAAGTACATATGTGTACATGTGCACATAGAGCAGAGGACAACCTCAGCTGCCACTCCTTAGGTACTGCCTAACTTGTTTTTTGAATCAGAATCTCTCGCTGGGATTGTAAGCCCATACCACCACACCCAGCCATTTTTACATGGATTCTGGGGAGTTGAACTCAGGTCTTGATGCTCGCTTTACCGACTGAACTACAACCCCAGCCCCCACCCCCTTCAGTGCTTCTTTCCGTGTTCTTGCCCTGAGCTCCGATTTGTCTTCTAAGTATTCATGTAGTGCTTACGGTATGCCAGGAATGCTACTTTGTCGCCCCGAATTAGCTCCAAGCACTCTACATGGACTCAAATTGAGGCGATAATAAAAGGTCCCTACAGGGCTGTGGGGCATTATAATTAAACTCTTGTGCTAGCGGATTCGTGCTTTTTAAAAGCATGATGGACAGAATGAGTCCTGTCCTCGAAGCCTGCTGCCACTCCATCCTCCTGAGTTCACTAGCAGCTAGGGGACTAGATTCTCGTGCTTACAGAGCTAGAGGGGTCAGAGGAGCATTTCCTCCCAGCTCCTGTCTAGTTCAGGTACCCCGGCAGGAGTGGGCTGTCTACACTCAGCCTCCCGTCTCAAAGGATGTCTGGCTGGAGTCTGATTGTGCGTGGGTTTGGTGGGTTGGCATGAGAAGCACCCACGCACATGCATCCAAGCCTGTCTTTCTGTTTCCCTCCCTCTGCATAGACCTCTGTCTATAGCATCGTTATTCTGCCTGCAGTTGGAACTCCCCCCAGGTAGCAGGGCAGGCTCTGATTGGACAGGATTGAAATCAGTTCAGATAGAGCAGTACGTTTGCTTTCCAGAGGGGGGAGACATTCTCCGTTCCTTGACTTTTCTCATCGGTACAACATCTTTTCATAGTTGCAAGTTAAATTTCAGTTCTATTTATGTTCCCTCTGCAAGCATGTGCAGGTTGGGCGGGACTTGTCTTCTGCAGCACCTAATGACAGAGGCGATGGTGAGGACCTGGGCAGGGTCCTGGCTCTGCCACTCACGGGCAGCTTCCACCCGTCCACCCTCCATTACCCCTCCCCTGGATGGACGGATAGTAGGCCTTCACAGGATTCCATGAGTAACCGCTTCAGAATCCTGGCCAGTTATAACTTACAGTCCAAATAACAGGTTACTGTACAGGCAGTGACTTCTGAATTTTTGTGGCATGTATCCACTTTTGTAGATTGGCCCTTTGTCATCTGTTTGTCATGACAGATGCCTTATCCATTCACGTGACATTTTCTACCAACAAACATGGTGGCCCAGGGAGATGGCTCAGCATATAATACCACACAGACAGGAGGGCCTGAGTTCACATGCCCAGAACCCACATGGAAAGCTGGGCATGGTCACACACATGTGTCTGTAGCACCAGTGCCAGGAGGAGGAGCTGAGACAGGATGCCTGGGGCTTGCTGGCTAGCAGCCTAGGCTCAGGTTCCATGAGAGACCCTGCCTCCAGGGAATAAAGTCAAGGCTGATAGAGCAGGGCATGCAGGTCCTCTTCTAGTTTCCACTTGTGTACATGGTACCTGAGCCCCCTCCATATATCACACATGTACTTGTGCACATGCTCATGCATGCACACAAACCCAATGCACAAATACACACACACACACACACACATGCTCACGTGCACTTATACACACAATGCACAAATTCACACATACATGAGCACATGCACATACACACACGTACATGCACTCACTCACACATGCACACATGTTCATATGCTCTCACACATCCTGCACACACACACTAGCACACATGCATCACACATCTGGTGTGATGGTGAAGAGTTGAATGTCTTCATTCCTGGTGCCTGGGTTTGAATACTGGCTCTGCCTTCTCCTTCCCACATAGTATCATGTGTGCTGTTTGATGTCTCAGACTCCAGCTCGTCCATCTGCAGATGTGCAAACAGCTCCTCCGAGGTCCTCCGGAAGATCCAATGAGATGCTGCTTGGGAAGACAGTCTTCATTAGAAAGCAGGGCTCGCTGAAGCAGAGCAGGCTTTGTTGTTCAGGGTTCTGCAAAGGGACCTTGGGATGGGTCCAGGTCTCAGGAAGTCTTGAGGGGACTGGCACCCAGCCACTCCTCAGGATTGTTACCCAGGGCATTTAGTAGACAAGAACACTGTTCTAGAAAGATCAAGGCAGTAATGGTGATGCTGAAATCCAAAGTCAATTATACTGAGTCGGAAATCAGGGCTGGGGAGACACTGGTCATTGTGGTTACAAGAGATGCCCATGACAAAAGGTGTTCAGGATGAATGAATGGGCATGGTAGAGAAAGGTCCAGGAGGCCATTCATTTAGTCATCCAACCAACGGTGCCACTTAAAGTCTTTACTATGTATCTAGCCTGTTATACCACTAGGATTCACTTACCCAAACTGAGAAACTGTGGGCATCTAAGTACACTGTGGATTCATTTTAATTCTCTGATGTGTTCCTGCTTCTCCCAAGGTAGCAGCGACTTCATCGAGAGAAAGCCCTTGTTGTCCTCTTTAGGCAAGGTCTGCTGCAGAGAAATCCTCAGCAAGTAATCGGCAAATTGAACCACAGCTTTTTCTCTATGAAACTAACTCCAGCCTTCACTTTATTTTTATTTTTTAGATGTATGTGACTGAATGTGTGGTATGTGTGGTGCGTGCACGTGCGTGTGTATGTAGTGTATGCATGTGTATGTGTGTGGTATACGCAAGTATGTATGTGTTATATATGCAAGTGTGTATGTGGTGTGTTTGAATATGTTTATATGTATGTTTATGTGTGGTATATGTGTGTATATGGTGTATGTATGTATGTATGTGTGGTGTATGCCCATGTGTGTGGTACATATACATGTGTATATATGTGTGTGTAGTTTATGTATGTATGTGTGGTATATGTGTGTGGTATATATGTGTGTGTGGTGTATGCATGTGTACGCATGTTTGTATGTGTTGGGGTTTCATGTTCACATTTGTGACGATGTGTGTGTGTGCATGTTCATGTGAGTGAGGATATATACATGTAGGTAGTTCATGTTCATATGTGTGAAAATGTGTGTGTGTTGGGGGTTTTATGTTCCTGTACATGAGGACATGCGTGTGTATGGACATGCAGAGTCATAGATCAGCCTTCAGTGCTGTCCCTCGGAAACTATCTACCTTGTTTTTTGGAGACAGGATCTCTTACTGGACGGGTGTGATGGTCACTGTTTAGTTTTCTCAGCAGTGAGCATGGGTGTGGGTGGGGCATCCACCTTTCTATGGCAACACACCCAGCTTTCTGCACGGGGTCAGAATTTGAACTTGGGTCTTCTTGCTTGCACAGCTAGTACTCTACCTACTGATCCACTCCCTGACTCAGCTCCTTAATGGATCCTTAAATTAATGGAGCAGAAGGATGCCTGATTGTATAAATACTAAGAACCACGCCTAGCACTGGCTAAAGTCACCTTGAGAAGCCATATCTGTGAACACTGGCTTAAGGGATCTGAATTGGAAGCTGGCAGGCACAATTTGTCTCTATTTATGAAAACCCTGACCAACGTAACCCCAAGTTCGTAAGCATCTGTCACAGGGAAGAAGGATGGGCTGGCATGCCCGTGCCAATTCCAACTTTGTGGACTTAGCAGAGGCCACTGCCACAGCTGCCCTCAACTGCCCTGATAAAGGCTGACGATGTGTGTTTGCTGTGCTGTATTGTTTTCCAAAGACAATAAAAACTCCGCTTAAAATAGCCATTCAGAGGCTGCTCTGGCTCGCAATGTTTCCACGGTGGCTATCAAGACAGCAGAGGGAAGAGCTGACGGCCACAGGGGACGGTTCTGGAAGGTCTGGTTCAAGGTTGTACAGTCAGACAACACATCATTCCATGTCATTTTAGCTTCTGTGATTAAGTCATTAATAGCACTGAGCCCCCCTTTTCATAGAGAGGGAGCACACAGCGCCTACCTGGAGTAGCTGACTCTCCCACCCAGTAATGTGTCTTCAGATCTTGTGGTGCTTTTCTGCCTAATGACAACATCATGCCTAGAAGTTTAGAACCACCTGAAAAATAATTTCCGGGGCTAGGGAGATGGCTCAGCAGCTAAACCACTTGCAGAAGACCCTAGTTCTATCCCCAGCACCCTTAGAGGCAACTCAGAAACATTTGCAACTCCAGTTCTAGGGTATCTGACACCAGCTGGCCCCCGCGGGGCCTGCATGCACATGGTACATGTAAACTTACACATTCGCACACATACGCACGTAAACAAATATAATCTTGACAATAATCCCTGAATAGCACTTAGCTTAGCAAATGTGTCCCTTTGCATTCTGGGTTGTGCTCTTATTTGTTCAATTTGGTTTGTTTCTGAGACTGGGTCTTGCTGTGTAGCCCAGGCTTGCCTGGAACTCTCGGACTCTAGGTAGTTCTTTCTGCTTCTACCTCTCAGCTGTGGTGGCACAGGCAACACCACCATGCCTAGCTCTCATCCCCTTGCTCGCGTTGATCCCATACCCATGGCACCTGCTAAGACATAGAAAAGGGAAAGTATGGAGTCAGTGGTTTAAATAAGAAACATAGACTTGGACCAGGCCTTATTTGTCAACTCCCAGGTGTCTAATTTGGGACCTGGCAACGTCCCGTCGCTTGGATGGAAGTGAAGGTCAGAATCCAGCAATACCCACTTGATAGACTGATGTGATAAATGATGGTGGAGACTCTTTGGTCAAGGAAAAATTTTCAAATACCTTAAGGATGCTGAAATTCCGGGTCAGCTCTGATGATAAAGAACAGAAGGAAAATCTAGACTATTTTAATCTGTGTTTCTCAAGAGCAAGGACCTGCGTTAGTTTGCTTTCTGTTACTGTGATACATACCATGAGTAAAAGCAGCTTGGGGAGACAGATTGGAGCCCACTGTTGAGGGTGGCCAGGGCAGGTGCTCAAGGCAGGAACCTGGAGGCAGGAACTGAAGCAGAGACCATGACGGGCACTGCTTACTCTCCATGGCTTGCCCAGTCCATGGGCAAACCGATCCAGTGGTACTACCCATGTAGGCCGGGTCCTCCCTCATCAATCAGTAATCAGGAAGATGTCCCCATAGACTTGCCCACAAGCCAATCTGATGGAAGCTGTTTCTCAGTTGAAGTTCCTTCTTCACAGATGGATCCAGCTGTGTCAAGTTGACAAAAACAAAAACAAACAAATTACCAGCACAGGGCCTTTGAGGGCCAGACTAGAAACCAAGATGTGCTTAGTCACTACAGGCCTGAGAAGGGTGACTTCGGACACTAGGACCCTTCGGAGGCTCAGCACCTTAGCCAATGGGAGCTGGCTATCCTCTGGGCAGTGTGCAGCCCGTGCTCCCAGCAGCTGTTCGCACGAAGGGACCCATGTGACAAAGTATAGACACCTTGTGGGCAGTTCGTATCCTACCAGACCCT
Organism: Ondatra zibethicus; assembly: GCA_004026605.1. Lineage (NCBI taxonomy): Eukaryota > Metazoa > Chordata > Mammalia > Rodentia > Cricetidae > Ondatra > Ondatra zibethicus. The sequence continues at coordinate 36,412 of PVIU01008179.1, read as the reverse complement.
CATGCATAATCCCCTCTCTCTCTCTCTCTCTCTCTCTCTCTCTCTCCTCCCCTCTCCTTTTTCCCTCCCTTCCTCCCTCTCTCTCTCTTTCTGTGTGTGTGTGTGTGTGGTGTGAGTGTGTCTCCTCTCTCTCTCTCTCTCTCTCTCTCTCTCTCTCTCTCTCTCTCTCTTTCTCTTCCCCTCTCCTTTTTCCCTCCCTTCCTCCCTCTCTCTCTCTTTCTCTGTGTGTGTGTGTGTGTGTGTGTGTGTGTGTGTGTGGTGTGCGTGTGTCTCCTCACTCTGTGTGTGTGTGTTATGCATGTGTGTGTTTCCTCTCTCTCTCTCTCTCTCTCTCTCTCTCTCTCTCTGTGTCATCTCTCTCTTTCTCTCTTCTCTCTCTCTCTCAGAATAACTTTCTTTTGACTCTTCTGTCACCATTCTATTTCAGAAAATTGGGAAATCTGTGCTCTATTGGAACAATGGAATTTATTAAAAACTGAGAACCTTGCGTTAGCCAAACCTTGGAACCTAAATTTGTGTTTTTCCCCTTGAGTGCTGGTGAGGGATGAAGTACCTCTATGGACTATCTATCTATCAATAGGATGTCTTATAGGGTCTCCTAAGTGTTGATTTTCAATTAATAGCAACCTCAACTAGCTATAAACATAGTTGATATTTTTATGAAAAATACTATTTATTTTTATTATTCTTATTCTAAAAAATATTTCTGGGGATCTTCCTGAAACATAGCTGAGGAAAAGTTTCAATGCTATAATAAATCATATAAATGAACTTAAAGACAAAAATCACATGATCATCTCAATAGATGCAGAAAAGGATTTTGACAAAATCTAACATCCTCGTGATAAAAGACCTAGCTAGGGGCTGGAGAGATGGCTCAGTGGTTAAGAGCACTGCCTGCTCTTCCAAAGGTCCTGAGTTCAATTCCCAGCAACCACATGGTGGCTACAACCATCTGTAATGAGATCTGGTGCCCTCTCCTGGTGTGCAGGCATATATGTAGACAGAATACTGACAATACTGTATACATAATAAATAAATAAAATCTTAAAAAAAAAAGACCTAGCTAGAGTAGGGTTGGAGGAATGATACTTCAATATAATAAAGGCAATATAAGCAAACCTATAGTCAGCATCATCCTAAGTAGAGGAAAAAAATTGAGGCTGTCTCGTTAAAATTCAAAACATGATAGAGCTTTCAGTTGCTTCTCCTCCTCTTCACTGTACGCTGGAAGTCTTAGATGGAGCAGCAAGGCAAGAGAGAGAGAGTAAAATAGGAAAAGAAACCAAGTGTCATGTCTAAGGATGGTGTGATGGTGTGTATCAGGGACGCAAAGCCTCCACCGGAAAACTCCTAGAATGATTGCTACATTCTGCAAAGTGGATACAAAGTTAACAGGTAAAAATCAGTAGCCTTTCTATACAGCAATAACAAACACACTGGGACCCTTCCTAAGCTCCAATGGGCAGTCCCAGTCCATAACCACACAGATGATCCTCCTTCAACTTGAATGGGTTAAATATCAAAGTATGAAGCCATGGATTTGGGAAAGGGGCAGATAGATCCATGCTCCCCCCGGGATCTCACTTTCAGATTTCTGATTCAGAGGTAAGGGGGCAATAGGCGCAGAGTCTCCTGCCATGAAACAATCCTTCCACAAGGATGTTCTTGGCACCCAAGCTGTCATGTTTACCACCATCGCGTTCCAGGTGGTAAACATGCACTGATGCATTTCAAAAAAAAAAAAATCTAAAGGTCTAGGAAGAGTTCCTAGTCTGTGTGCCAGGAAGCACCCACCTTCCTGAGTTAGTCTAGGTGTGTCGAATGCAGCAGGTCTGGGACCGGGGTAGGGGAGGGTGCTTGGCAATTTGGTTCCCTGTGATTCTCTATGGCCTCGTGTACTCAGCCTTCTTTTCCAGAGAAAGATCTTGACAGACTCACTCATCCCTCTCGAGAGCCATATGTCTTTTTCATCAACTTAAACCCTTCCACGGCCCAGGTGTCTGTGATCCTCTGCCAAAAAGAATGAAGGCAAACAGGCAGGATCCCCATTGTCCAGGGCTTTTATGACCGTTGAACAAAATGATATAAAAATGGAGCCAGGTGTGGACTCGGGTGTCAGTTTCACTTCTTGTGAACAGCCAGATCTCTACTCGGTCCTGGCTCTTGGCATCAAGAGTAAGGTCCTGAGGTAAAAGTGCCCCAGTCTGGGCTCTCCGGTCTTGTTTCCTTTCCCTATCTGGTCGTTGTTTTTCCTTTGGCCGGTTGTCAGCAGACTCTACTTCCCTGATGCCGCTCCATAGCCACCTATTCCTGATGCCGACAATCACCCCAACCCCATCACCAACTTTCTATATTTATCAGCAGCTGCTTCAGTGTTGTGGAAACGATTTCCTCAACCACTGGAAAACAACACGAAGCTGGCCGTTCTTCATGGAAGAGCCTCACCGGGCTGAGCAGGAAGAAGGGGACAATCCAGCACAAGAATTTTGCTGCCCCTTGTCTGTTTCCACAACCTGATATCTGTCTCAAGTCAAGTCCATATCATTGTCCAGAGAACAGGTTGTTGCTATGGAATATACCAGAATACTCAGCCAGTTGGTGTGGGGTGATATCATCTATCTGAGGGACATTTCTGTTGGGTTTGTTTAGGGTGTGTCTTAAAGCTTGGGCTGAAGGGACCTGAGCCCTTGGCTCTCCTTCCTGCTCACTCTTGTTCACTGGCTGGGTTCAGGCACCAGGATGACCTGTTCTGCAGGAGACACTGGGCAGGGTGTGGTGGTCTCAATGGTTTAGATCAGAGGCTCTCAGACTGTAAGACATTATGGGCCAAATAATTATAAAGGTTAATGGCAGCAGGTATGCACGGCCCTGTTGTCCCCAAGTTGTGGCTCTGTGACAGGTGGCCATTAGGGAAAGAGAGCAAGAGCGAGCTGAGAGTAAGAAACCCGGGGTTTAGTCTTAGCTCTGACCCCAACCAAGGAAGGAGGGAGGGAGGACATCGCATGGCTCAGCTGTGTAGACAGAGGCCGCTCCTTTGGTCAGACCTGAAATAATCACACAGAAACTATTAATTAGAACACTGCTTGACTAATAGCTTAGGCATATTCCTGGCTAACTCCTTTTTTTTATTGATTTTATTGAGCTCTACATTTTTTTCTCCACTCCCCTCCCTGTCTCTCCCCTCCCCTTCAACCCTCTCCCAAGATCCCCATGCTCCCAATTTACTCAGGAGATCTTGTCTTTTTATACTTTCCATGTAGATTAGATCTATGTATGTCTCTCTTAGGGTCCTCTTTGTTGTCTAAGTTCTCTGGGATTGTGAATTATAGGCTGGTTTTCTTTGCTTTATGTCTAAAAGCCACTTATGAGTGAGTACATATGATATTTATCTTTCTGGGTCTGGGTTACCTCACTCAGTATGATGTTTTCTAGCTCCATCCATTTGCCTGCAAATTTTAAGATGTCATTATTTTTTTTCTGCTGTGTAGTACTGCATTGTGTAAATGTACCACATTTTCCTTATCCATTCTTTGATCAAGGGGCATTTAGGTTGTTTCCAGGTTCTGGCTATGACAAATAATGCTGCTATGAACAGAGTTGAGCACATGTCCTTGTTGTATGATTGAGCATCCTTTGGATATATACCCAAAAGTGGTATTGCTGGGTCTTGAGGAAGGTTGTTAACTAATTTTCTGAGAAATTGTCATACTGATATCCAAAGGGGCTGTACCAGCTTGCATTCCCACCAGCAATGCAAGAATGTTCCCTTAACCCCACAACCTCTCCAGCATAAGTTTTCATCAGTGTATTTGATCTTGGTCATTCTTACAGGTGTAAGATGGAATCTCAGAGTTGTTTTTATTGTATTTCTGTGATGGGTAAGGATGTTGAGCATTTTCTTAAGTGTATTTTATCCTGGCTAACTCTTATATCTTAAATTAACCCACTTCTATTAATCTGTATATCACCATGTGGTTGTGTCCTACTGGTAATGATCCATCCGGCATCTGTCTCCTGCAGCGGCTACATGGCTTCTCTCTGACTCCACCTTCTTTCTCCTCCTCCATCTGCTTGGAATTCCCACCTTACTCTATTCTGTCCTGCAATAGGCCCAAAGCAGATTCTTTATTAACCAATGGTAATAAAACATACTCACAGCATACAGAGGAGATCCCATCACACCTGTACCAGGCTCCTGCTGTGGAGAGAACCTTGAACTGGAGCAGCAAGTGGCTATTATCAGTAGCTCTAGAGAGCGAATGCAGGTTCAGAGATTGTAAGGCGCCCAAGATTTCCAGGCTCTCCAGCCTTCCTCGGTTGCCCATCTCTTTAGTCCTCCTACTTCCTGCAGTAAGCCATGGGCACGTCTGATGGCCTCACCACGTCCACCTGTTTCCATTTGTTGAATTAAAAGCCATCTTTGAAATTTATTTTGTTTAAAAAAATAATAATCCAAGCATCATCATCCTTCTTCAAAACGTTGCTGCCACCTAGTGGGAACTATCAGAAACAAAGGGGAATTTCAGTTCATAAGTGGGAATTTCATCGTGGGAAGGATTTACCTATGAAGACAGTAGGAAAGGTTCAGAGGTTTACAGGGTTTGAGGGAATGGGGATGAATAGGCAGGGCTCAGGTGTCCTTGGAGTGTTGAAGTTATTCTACTGTTCAGTGTGATGCTGTAATCCGCAACGCCATTTTAAACCTGTCCAAACACATATCAACTGTGGATGCTGGTGGAAAGAATGTATCCATCGGTGTTTGTCAGCAAGAGCCTGTACCACTCTGGTGGTTGGCGCTGGGAGCGGTGCAGGCTAAGCACGTCAGAGTGGAGTGTGTGAACAGTCGCTCTACTCTCAATTTCCCTGGGAACTCGAAACCTCTCAGTATAGAGGAGGGCTATAGAGTATGGGTGGGTGAGTATGTGCACATATGTGTGTATGTGTATGTAAGTGTGTGTGTGTGTACAGCAGATGGCAATGTCATGTATCTTCCTCTAGAACTCTCAAATATACTTTTTAAGACCAGATTTCTAACTGAGGTAGGAGCTCACAGTTGGATGGACCCGTGGTGGACAAGTTCCCGGGATCTGTCTGTCTCTTTCCTGTCCCTCTAGCCAGGGTTCTAGATGGTCATCACCCACACTGGGCACTGAAGTTTGATCTCCTGCTAGCATGGCCGGCATCTTGCTGACTGAGCCTTCTCCCCAACCCCTATTGCTTTGTTCCTACCATCTGTAGGCATTTGGTAAAAACACTTCTTATTACTTTGGGACAATCTTATACACACACAGTTTAGAATGGCTTGTACTTTAACAAATTTTTATCCAGTGGCTAGAGAGTTAGCTCAGGGTTTAAGAGCACTTAATGCCCTTACAAAGGACTCAGGTTTGGTTCTCAGCACCCATATCAGGCAGTACCCTACCGCCTGTAACTCCCGGTCTAGAGGATCCCATGCTCTTAGACCTCCACATGTGCCTGCACACGTGTGGTACACATGAACTCAGCTAGGTGCACACATACATAGAAGGAAATAAATCTTTAAAAAGGAAGAAATTCTAATCCTAATATTCAGAACTTATATTTTAAGTTTATGGATACATATTTTCAAATTTTCACATTCTGGTGGCTAAAAAAAAATCAAACAACAGATCATATGAGTAGATAAGTGAAGCCCTCCTCCACAGGGAGCAGCTTATTAAGAATTTATGGTTTTCTCTAGAAACATTCTATTCTGGGAGAGGAATACACGCTTCACCGGAGTTCCTTTAAAAGTGCATTTAGTTAGAAAACACAAGAGGGTGGGGGGAATTTTGCAAATGTATTTCTATAGTAAAATTTTGGGCATGGATTGTTGGGTCCAAAGCCAACTTAACACCTGCTGACCAAGATGCCCAGAAACACCTGTGGTCAAAGAAACAGGATTAAGTGAAGTTGTTGAAGCAAGGCGGGACCTATAGGGTACCAGAGCCATCTCTGGGTGGATGTATGTTCAGGGTTGAGGCTTGTGAAGGGTCAGTCCAGGGAAAAGGGTTGGTGATCTGAGTCTGGGAGGAGAGGGGAAGGCAGTGTAGACATGCCCCTGCCAAAGGAGGCAGTTACAGATGTGGTCAGAAGAGGGGAGGGACTGTTCAGCCACCCTGTATGGGAGGCACACATGTCTCTGTCTTATTCTGAACGTGGACACTACTTTTTGTCTTATCTGTTAGGACACAGTGGCCAACCAGATACATGGATTTTGAATGTATGTAGATGCTGATGGTGTTTCTGGGTTAACGCATATGTACTCCACTTCCCTAACACCCTGGAGTGTGAAGTAATCTACATGACCACAGCAACTCTAGGAACAGCAAATATTATTGAAGGACCGCTTTTGACAGGCAGGATCCAAGAACAGGACCAGACCAGCCAATCCTAATGCTCATTCTCTGCCCTACCGTGATGGTCCATATTGATTGACAACTTGACAGAATCTGGACTCCCCAAGGAGACAGACCTCTGGGTATGACTGTGAAGGGTTTTCTAGAATGGGTTGATTGAGGTAGGAAGGACCCACCCTATTCCGTAGCAGGGGATTCTGAGCAACATAAAAAGGAGACAGCGAGCTCAAGGCCAGAACTCTCTCTGCTCCCTCGCTGCAGTGCAATGTGATCAGCTGCCATGTGTGGCTACTGACATGCGCTCCCTGCCACCATGGGCAGTGTAGTCAAGATAAAGCCTTGCTTCCTTAAATCGTGTTTGCCAGGCTTTTTTGTTACAGCAACGAGAAAAGTAATGAACACACGTGCCTCTCAGGAATCTGCCAAGGACAGTTGAAGGCTAAGGAATTAAGTCACCTCACGATGAAAGGCTGGTTTAGGTAGATAAGGAAGTAGAATTCCATTACCTAGATGAAGTTGATGGTCAGAGCTCCACACACAGTGGTGAGCATGGCTCCCAGCACACGTGCTGAGCTGATTCACACGTGTCCTCAATTAATTGAAAGCCTGTGAGTGCTTTGTCAATGTCCTAGCCAAGATGCTATAATTAAATGGCCTCTAGGCTGGCAGGACCCCAAACAGTACCTAACTCCTGAAGAGCTAAGAGGTGACGAACACACATCTGGTGAGGTCCAATAATGTTTGAGCAGCTGCCTTGCCACGTGAGGACAGGTCCAGGGGGATCTTATACAGAGAACCGAAACAGAACTTGACGACATAGTGACTTCGGACTGCACCACGGCTGGAGGAATTACCGTCCTTGGAATTTGCAAGGGGAATGGCGGTAACTGTGGGCTGCTGTTCTCTTCCAGATTGTGCTGGCTGTGGAAGGGACATTAAGAACGGGCAGGCGCTGCTGGCGCTGGACAAGCAGTGGCATTTGGGCTGCTTCAAGTGCAAGTCCTGCGGGAAGGTGCTCACCGGCGAGTACATCAGCAAGTAAGTCCAGACCAGAGGGCTTGGGGACTGACTCTGCTTCCAGGGCTCGCCTTCTCCCTCCAGCGTGCTGGAGGACACCCCCCATTTTGCATCAATGGGAACTTTTGCTATAAGATTTGTTGAAATAGCTTCATTATTCCATTTTTGCCATGCTGTGGCTGCTGTAAACTTAATGGACTGTTAATTGTGGCCCAATTTAATAATTAACAAAGCTGGCAGAATGCTACACCCTGCCTTGTAATCAATTCAGCTCCTAGCTACTTCTCTTTTGCTATTTTTGCTTTCTGTGTGAAAGTAATAAAGTCTTCTTCTCCAGGGCTTTAGACATTCCCCCCCAAACACATGTGGTCTGTGCCCTGAGCCTGGCAAGACGGTAGCACACACTAGCCTGTCAGGGTGAGGGGCCGTGTTGGAATCTGAGAACACTGGTGATAGGTTACCTAGAGTTAAGTAAATCTGTGACATTTGGGTGGTTTTTTTCAGTTGTTTTTGTTGTTGTTTATTTTGGTTTTTGTTTGGGGTTTTTTGTTGTTGTTGTTTTTAATATACTCTGATAAAGAGGAAGAATCTACCACTCTGTATCTTTTTATGCCTTTTGAAAAATTCCCCAACTAGGGGGTGAGCATATAGCTGGGTGAGAGAGCTTAGGCCCCAGAGAATGCAGGCCTGGCCTGGGATGAGTTCAGTGGGTAGAACGGTTGCCTAGCACACACAGCACCCTGGGTTTGGTCTAACTGTAGAAACTGGGTGTGGCAGCAGAAGCGTAGCCACAGCACTCTGATGACCTTAGCATCTTAGAGAGTTGGAGACCAGCCTGGCCACGTGTGACCCTGTCTCAAAGGTCAAAGACAAGAAACACAAAGCCTATCCAATTATATTAAATCACTCATTCAAGCGTAGTTCATGAATTTGATTTTATAAATCTCTGAAACAATTGAGAAGGTGGCTTAGCGCTCACAGCCCAACAATACAGTTTCATAGTAGGTTTGGGGTCTAACTGGAACCCAGGTAAGAGACTGAAGACCTCTCCAGATGGTTGTGACTGACAAGCCCAAACCAGAGAAGTGACTGGCTTTTAAAAAACACCAAAGAGGGCTGGAGAGATAGCTCAGAGGTTAAGAGCACTGGCTGCTCTTCCAGAGGTCCTGAGTTCAATTCCCAGCAACCACATGGTGGCTCACAACCATCTGTAATGAAATCTGGTGCCCTCTTCTGGCGGACAGGCATACGTGCAGACAGAACATTGTATACATAATAATAATAATAATAATAATAATAATAATAATAATAATAACAACACCGAAGACCATAGGTAATAAGTATAGTGACCCCTCAACTGCTGAGCTGAACCGTGTTCCAGCCCTCAGAGCCAGGGAGAACTGAGCTGAGGAAATCATGTCTGAAGCCTGTGGGAAGGCCCTGCTGGGCCTGGGAGTCTGAGAAGACGGCGTGGGAAGGGGGTAAGGTGCCCTGGGCCTCTCAGGCACCGTTGAGCACTGGGCTCCTCTGGGGATTATCTGGGCTGCCAAGAGAGGAACAATACTGGGGTTTCTGCTCCTTGGTTCTGTGACAGCCAAGAAAGTGGTCATGGTAACCATGTGACGATTTATTGGGGTTTTGTCTCTGTCTGCCACTTGCTCTCAGGCCTGTGGCCTTGTCACACAAGTTGCTGGGCCTGTGTGAAGATGAATTATATTCTTGTTCTGTGGGAAGGACCTCAGAGATGTGACTTTGGTGTCCTCCTAAGACCTGAATGCACCTTTGTCTTTCAGGGATGGTTCCCCATACTGTGAGAAGGATTACCAGGGGCTCTTTGGGGTGAAGTGTGAAGCCTGTCACCAGTTTATAACGGGAAAAGTCCTGGAGGTAAGTGACAGAGGCTCCCCTTCAGATCGCTGCTGTTCTCCCCACAGGCCTTCCAGCCTCTTATCTCCTCCTGAGGTGGAAGGCAGGTAGGTGGCCACGGTGACTGTCTCAGAGAATCATGTGCTAGGCTGCCCTCAGGACCAGATGCCACAGGGAACTTGGAATGATGGAGAATTCAAAGGGAGAAGAGGGTAAACTTCACTGGGAGTTAAGTAGACACTGTTTTCTTAGAAGGAGAGGGCAGCAGGTCCTCCGTTCATCTCTGTGTGTTTGTGGACCCCAGAAGCTCAGAACTGAGGGAAGGGCAGGCACAAGGTGAAGGGGCTGACTTTCCTACACTTAGAAAGCCACATCCGCTGTGACCGAGCTGAAGGAAGCCTGTCAAATTCATGGGTGACTGCTTCCAGCCAGAACTTTCTCAGCAACTACCCTGTCAGCACCTGCCTCTGGGCCTAACCAACTCCTCTTGGGTGAGAGAGGCTGCAGCAAAGAATTCTGGGATCAAAGTTCAGAGAAAACCCTGTTTCTCACAGGCCTATGAGGTATCAGCAAGGCTGGAGGGGGCGATAACAGTTACCACACACACACGCACACTCACTCACACATACTCACACACACATGCACACTCACACACACACTCACAGGCCTCTCACTGGGGTGGAGAACATGTGCAGAGCAGGCAGAACCAGGAAGCCTAGTAATTTTAGCCTGCTGACTTACCAGCCCATCACCTGGTTCCCTTGGGTGCTGATGCCTATAGCCTGTAGAGTCCATTTTAGGGACACAGGGTGTTTATCCTGTGAGTCTTTAAGGTGTTTCTGGGCCATTCTGGGGAATATCACAACAAAGGCTAAGAAGAGCCTCCCCAAATCCCTCTCTGTGACCCTCTCTGTCTCACAGACTCTATTTGTCCAGAGGAGATAAGGGAGTGACTCTTGCCATGAGAAGTTACCCAGTATTCTGAGGAAGAAAACTCTGTAATAAAGAGAATCACATGCAGGGACTCATTGGCAAGGAGACAGGACACACAGGAACAGAAAGTGAGCATGCTATGGGCACAGCCCTGGAGAAGGTGGGGGGGTGGGGGTTGCGGTAGGGGTAGGAAGGCTCCTTCCAGGGTCACATGCAATCATCTGGGCTTCGTCCGGGAAGGCGCGTAAGTGGTGTAGCCGCGGAGTCATAGAATGGGGTCATGGTACCGTGGGAAGAGTAAATGGGAGTATTCAAACACATGTGTACACACATTCCCACCTCACTGTTGACAGTAGAGGGAGCCGGAAACAGCTCGGTTATGCCCCAGGAGAGGCTTGTGTGAACAAAATGGGTTATTCTGGGGCCTTAAGGGAAGCGGTGGCACCTGCTACCCCACAGGCAAACCCTAAGTGAAAGAAGGTAGATGACAGGCAGGGAGTTTGACCGGACCTCCCAGATAACGAAGCTCATTACGAAAGGCCACAACTGTGCTGTACCTAACACTTAGCAATGGAAAGCAGCCGGAAGTTTGCCAGGGACTGGGGAGCAAAGGACAGTGACCGCTTCCTGGATGCAGTTTCCATTAAGAACCCAAGTTTAAGATCTTGTGTTCTAGAATCAACAGTTTCTACAGTCCTCACGTGGAAGTGTGTTCCCCAAAGGAGTTGGGAAGAAAAGGCCTGTGTGGTTGTGTGTGTGTTCACATGTACTTTGACAGCTATAGGAAGGAATCTATAAAATACAGTTGTATCCCAGAACATGCTATTTTAAAGACATGATGGTCCCTCCATGTTCTCCCTCTCAGCTGGGAGTCACAGAGACTGCAGGGGCCTTGTCCCAAACTGTCTTCAGGTGTCAGGGAAAGCCAAAGAGCAGGGCTTGGGATGCACCTCGCAAATCTCCAGCATCCGTCAGCCTGGGAGCAGCTGCAAATTCAGCTTAGATTTGGGGTCCACCCAGCAGGCTCTGTCCTCTGCAGATGGGTGTGTGACCCAGAAGAATGTCCTGCAGGGGTTAGCACAAGACATGTGACTGCTAGTGACTCAGCTGGGCGTGGTCACCGAGAGAAAGCTGGACCAACCTCATTCTCCGGCTCTGCTGATGAACCATTGTACGTGCGGATTTGTCTTGAGTACTATAAGCCTGTTCTTTTCATTTTAAATTCATTTTATCCATATATCAATGTTTCTTTTCAGTATGGGCTGCAACAGTAGTGGCTTAAGACAATTTATTCTCTCGGTTTTAGAATCTAGACATTTATAACAATGTATCATCAGGGCCATTGTTCTCTCAAATGCTGGAGGAATGGTCCTTCCTGATCTCCAGCCTCTAGTGCTCCTGGCATGCCTTGGCTTGTATCTGCATCCCTGCAGGTACCCCACCTGCCCTGCAGGCCTCCTCAGTATCACTTCTCTCTGCCAGTTGCCCTCCTGCCTTTCTCCTAAAATGGGTGTTTATTGTTTCATATAAGGCCATGCCTATCACTCCAATAGTCTCTTCAAGGCCTTAGTTACACCTCTGAATTCCATTTCTAAAGAAGTTAGCACCCCCAGCCCCAGAGACTCACTGTGGAGGTATCATTTGCTCACCCCTTTCTAGAAAACCAAGAGTGGACCCAAGCATCACTGTGGGAAGACAATAAACACTGAAGGGAGCCGAGGCCCTTGTCTGTGGTCCCCTAAAGGAACCACCAAGCAACCAAGGGCCGCAAGACAGTCTGTCCAGGTACAGTTCTGTCTCTGATTCTCCTGGAGATCTTCAGGGCTGTCTTCCTCTCATGGAGGCGGACCATGTGTGGAGCCTTCAGAACGACATCCCACCCTCACCTCTGTCATTTCTCTTTGAGTTTTTTTTAAGAATTATTTTTGGACAGGGACTCACATATTCCAGGCTAACCTCAAACTCGCTATGTAGCTGCCGATGGCCTTGAACTGTTCGTTGGTGCTCCACTTCCAGCTCCTGGGTGCTGGGATTATGGGAGTGAATCAGCATGCCTGATTATGGGGTGTGTGGTGCTAGAGGACTGAACTCAGGTGATGCATGCTAGACAAGCGCTGTACCAGCTGAGCCCCATGCCTGCCCCACCCCCACTTTTCTTCAGCCTGAGGGGAGAGGGTAAGTGGAGAGCAGGTGGTTTAATGAGAAAGGCACAGGGAACCTCTGGATCCTACTCTTGACTCTGGACTTCGCCCACTGGTTGACCTTGGACCAGCCTCTCAATATCCTTAACTTCATCTCTCCTTTCACGAATGGAGATCTTTAAAAGTGTATAGGTAAATCAGACTCAGGTGGGTGCTTGACTCCCAAATTTCCTGTGCTTTCCAGTAAGTGAATTCTCCAAGGGGTCGGAACCTGTAGCCCATTTTGTCTGGAGACTGGCCTGTCGTGTCCAGGCGCACATGCTTACGTCATACCTCTTTTTATTGTCTCTTCTTGTGACTTTTCAACAGTGACTTTGTCGTTGGGTGCAATCTTGTTGTAAACGGTGTGTCTTTGAAGTATTTGCCAGGAGGCCTGTGAGATAGCTCAGCGGAAAATAAGCCTGCTGTTGTGCCTGATGGCAGAGTTAGATCTCTGAGACCTGTGGTGGAAGGAGAGACTTCACCAGCATGCCCCTCTGATACAAAAGATACGTGAATAAAAATCTAAGTTTTCTTAAAGTGCTTATGGACTGACCTATGCATCCAAAGGGTGTTCCGAAGATGGTTGTGGCCTGCCCCTTCATTAAGAATTCCAGGAGCAAATTAGAGTGAGGCGCTAGGGTTTATTGATCACCTTCCACCTCCTGTCCCTACCTCCCATCCCTTCTTTGAACTCTCCTTGGACTCAGCCTGTTTCTTCTCCCCATTTTCCTGTCCACCCCCACCCCCACTCCGGAAGCTGCAAGGTGGCTCAGGTCAGTCATGGGTGCCAATGGGTAGGGACTTCCCTTTGCTACAAATCCCCCTCCTCTTTGGCGGATGCCTCCCGGAGACCCCTTTTCTGGATGCTGAGCATCATCTTCATTGTGAAGAAGCAACTGCAAATCGTGAGGGCAGCAAGCAAACTGTAAACAAAGTCCTAAGAGCCATGGGAAAGGGCTTGTCCCATGTCACCTCCTTCTCTCTGAAGCCATCTTGGCAACCCCACCACCCCAGGGAGACTCTGTGTCACTGCTCACTGTCTTGGGTCCATTTAAAACAAGTGGTCTCAGCCTTTGTTCCCTCTGCCCAAGTTCCTTCCTTAAAGAGACACCTGCAGCCTGCTGTCCCCAGGGACATTCTTCTGTCCCCCCTGGAAGGAGCCAGGCAGTTGTGTCCTGGTTCTCAGACAGGGGTGGGAAACAGGCTGTGCTCTCCTTGCTTAGGTCACCCTGACTTCTCCTTCCTGGGCCTCCTCCCATAAGTCAACACCTGCTGGTAGAATCTGGTCTTTCCAGAATGAGTGGCGAGGCCTGTTTTCCTGGGGCATTGTTTGGGACTGCACTACCCTCTGAACAGCTGCTGAAGAACCTGGCCCTAGTGAGACTCCATTGGATCCCCCTGCCTCTCCATGTAGATCTGTAGGGCCCCATCCTGTCTTGCTGGGTTAATTTGGATGGGATTTAGGCTTTAGGCTTTGCTCTTAAACCCCTCCTGCTCCGCTCCAGCGTGTGGGGAATGGAGCCGAACAGGATTCAGTCACATCCTTTCCCTGGATTTTCCAAAGGATTAAAAGCCAGTGGTTTTGTTTTATCTGGCTTTTTAACTGGTTAAAAAATTGCTTTTTCACAAAGGGGTGGGAGCAAATGCTTAAGTCCCATTAGAGACCTGTCCCATCTTTTTTGGTGTGGGTGTTTTAGGCAAGTTTTTGGTCACACCATGTATGAGTTGGTCTTGTCTTGGACTAGTCTGTTACCTGGAGAGAGCAACATAGCTTATCCTATGCCATTTACACAATAGGTCTGGTTGTCGCCTTCAAAGACATGATTTGCAGAAAACAGTGTGGCACCCCAAACCCTTCCTTTCCTGTCCTGTGTGTCAGCACAGGCAAGGCGGGGTGAGATCCTGCGCCTTGTTGGAAGCAGATGGTGTCCTGCCTGTTCTGTCCTTAGACCAATGTGGGCTTTTTTTTTTTGTAACTTTTTTACGAGCACAAAGATTTTTGGGAATTGGGGAAGAGAAAAGAACCTCTCTGTTGAGGTTCTGTGCCCCAGGGGATAGTGAGCCATCACAGTGTCCTGACTTTTATAATATTTTTTAACATTTGCAAGCCACCTCATACATGTTTAATTCTCACAGCAGGGCCTGTAAAGTGGTCAAGGCCATCACTACTGACCTCCATTTATAGAGAAGCTATCTTGTGCTGGGAATCTGGAACTAATTAGCCACAGACTGAAATTAGAAAACAGGTCTCTCGATTCTCAGAAGGAGGGGACACGTGGGAGCGCGTGCACTTCTGTGCACGGCCATCCACAGTCAGAGCCTAGATTTACTGCTCCTGGCGGAGTGAGCAGCCTGTCTTATTAGTTGTCCCGTTACGCCTGGGCTGGAGCTGAACGTTTGCTTCTCAGTGGCTTTTTTTTTTTTTTTTGCTAGTATGTGATGGCTCTGAAGAGCTTCCTTGTGGTCTGTGCTGTTTCTGTGGAGTCAGGGCTTAAAGGGTGCTTCATCTTCATTAATCAGGTGTAGGCTACCAGGACACCTGGCATGGCTGTCCGAGAATACTGGAGCTAAGTAATGTTCTCTCCAACCCAAGGGCTCATTTTCTTCACAGAGCTCTAGCCTGGGACTCTCCCCAGAGTCACAGATATTCTAGACGATCTCATGAGGCACGATGAAAATAGAGACACTGGCCGTGTTCGTCCCCTCATTCCATGCTATTGATGGATGGCTAGGACGAGAGAAATGGCTTCCTCTTTTTCGTTCTGTTTTGGAGATGGGTTCTTGCTATGTTGCCCAAGATGGGCTTGATCCTGATGGGCACAAGTGGAGCAGGTAGGACTTTAGGGGGCTACGACACTGCCACACCTGGCTTGAAATGGCTTCATTGTAAATGGGTTAAGCAAATAGCAATATGCCTACATAATGAAATATTACCTGGCCGTGGAAAAGAGTGAAATATTGATTCATGTTACACCGTGGAAAAAACTTGAAAACACTCAAAAGTAAACGAAAGAAGCAAGTCTTAAAAGATCATGGGTCACGTGATTCTGTTTTTGTGAACTGTATGGAATAGACAAATATGCGGAGACGTATTGGGACTAGGAGGAGAAGGAAGGGGGCAGTACCTGGTGACGGGCTTTTTAGTTTGGGGACAAGTGCTGGAAACATATCAGGATTAGACAGCAGTGATAGCTACCCAATTTTGTCACTATATTAAAAAACTCTGAAGTGTGAATTTTAATAATATGAATTTTATGATACCTAATTTGCATCTCAGCTTGAATGTATACATACATACGCATGTGTATAAGCAAACGTCTCTGCTCGCTTTGCAAAGCCCTAAGATGATAGCTGGGGTACTGTTACTTTATGTCTATAAATGCCTCTGGAGTTTTAAAAGGACAAAAAGAAACACACACATATACACACATACACACGTACACTGCCCAAATACACACACACGCACCACACACAAACACACACACACAGACACACACGCATGCACACACACTCGCACGCACGCACGCACACATGCACCCTGGCAGGATCAGTAAGGAGCCTTCTTACCTGCCTGTGTTCTATCCTTCTCCGGGCCGCCATTCTCTCATAGTTTAACTGGGTAGCGCTGAGAGAGAGAAAGGCACAGAAATGAGGGGTCGGACTGATAGTGCGTTGGTTGGTGTCACCCGTGTTTGTAGCCCACACTGGCTTGAACTTATTGTGCGTCAGTTGGCACTGGGTTCTTTCTCAACGTGGGAAGCTGAACTTGGGTTGCCGCCACGTGCGGTGGGACCGCCGGCCCTAGAGGAAGAGTTAGTTGACATAGAGTGTTGAATGGAAAGTGACCTTGAGTTTAGATGCCACACAGGGCCTGTGTGGTGTGTTAGTTGTGACACTGCAAAGAATGTTCTTAACAGCGGGAATCGCCCCACTTGGAGCAAATCACTTAACATGATAAACGCTCCCCACCCCCACCCCAGCCACTCCCTTTCTCTTTGGCATTTACACTGGCGGAAATGTGTTGCCAAGGGAACCAAAGACTGTTCACAGCAGTAAAGATTCGATATTTATGGAAAAATCACCCTGTTTCCTGTCAGAACAAATGGAGAAGCTTCCTTATCCGGAAATGTCAGTTTGAAAAGAATTTGTATTTATCTTGAGTTGAAAAGATGTTTTGTTTTTGAGAGTGATTTCTGACTTCAGAGAGCCAAGTCAACTGGACATTTTCCTTACCGCTCTTTGATTTTAAACATATGATTTTATTTTACTGCTTAATTTAAGTCGCATATAAAATGTTAGAAAACAATGTGCTAGTTTCTTCTCTGAATTTTAAGGTTAAGGACTCAATTTTAAGGTTAAGGATTCAATTTTAAGGTTAAGGACTATTATTTAAAATTATTTTCCATACCGGCATGCTGGTACATACTTTTAAGCCTAGTGCTTTGAATAGAGAGGCAGGCAGATCTCTGAGTTCAAGGTCAACCTGGTCTACATAAAGAGTTCAGAAGCCAAGGTTAAATAGAAGATTGTCTCAAAATAGGAAGGGAGGAGAGACTAGAGAGAGATGGCCCTGTGGTTAAGAGCACTGGCTGCTCCTCCAGAGGACCCCGGTAAAATTCACAACATTCTTATAATGACTCGTAAGTGTCTGTAACCCCAATTCCAGGGAGATATTGCTCTCTCTTCTGGCTTCTGCAGCCATTACATACACGTGGTTGTGGTGGTTTGAAATAAAATGTCCCCCAAAGGAGTGGCACTATTAGAAAGTGTGACCTTGTTGGAGGAAGTGTGTCACTGTGGGGGTGAACTTTGAGGTCTCCTTTGCTCAAGTATAATATGCAGTTCACTTCCTGTTAGCTGTGGATCAAGATATAGAGCCCTCAACTCCTTCTCCAGGACCGTGTCTACCTGTATGCCACCATGTTTCCTGCTATGATGATAATGGACTAAACCTATGAAATTATAAGTCAGTCCCAATTAAATGTTTTCCTTTATAAGGGCTGTCATGATCATAGTGTCTCTTCCCAGCAATAGAAACCCTCACTAAGACAGTGATGCACAGATATACATGCAGACAAAACACCCACAGACATAAAATAAAAATTTAAAAATTAAACACACACATTTTTTCATTAGAGACTGTGATGGTTTAGAAGAAAATGGCCCCCAAAGGAGTGATGCCGTTAGGAGGTGTGGCTTTGTTGGAGCAGGCGTGAGTGGGTGGGAGGAAGTATGTCACCATGGAGGTGGGCTTTGAGGTCTCATATATGCTCAAGCTACATACAGTGTCTCAGACCACTTCCTGTTGCCTGCAAGTGAAGATGTAGGTCACTCAGCTATTTCTCCAGCACTGTGTCTGCCTACACACCACCATGCTGTACCATGATGATAATGGACTGAACCCCTGAACTGTAAGCCACCCCAATTAAATGTTTTCCTTTTAAGAGGTACCATGGTTGTGGTGTCTCTTCACAGCAATAGAAACCCTAAGACAGAGACTAACACTATTTGGATTTAATAAGGTAAGCTGAATTTTGGGGTTCAGCAGGAACCATTCCCACGAATGACTTGGGTCTGCCGAGCAGGTCAAAGATGGCTGGAGGCGTGAGCAGAGCAGTTAACCACACCCGGTCACTACCGGCCTGCCTCTTCTGCTGGGCATTTTGTCTGTGCAATCCCCCTCCCTTCTTAATAACTTGCGACACAAAAGGTGTCTCCTCGGGTTGACCTCCCCGTGACCCCCATGGTACCTTGACCTTGTGCATTTGCCCACTTCACCTCTTTGCACAAGTGTGTTAAATTTGTGACAGTCAAACAAAGCCCACCAGGAAGGTGCCCTGGGCGAGGGAGTGATGATAAGGGCTGCAGGGGTGATGGGCCAGATGGAATACCAGCCTCCTCTCTAGTCTCTCTTGCACTAGAAGCAGGCTCCTCCCACTCTGTTACACCTCAGTGTGATGGCTTCCTGGACACTGTGGCTTCCTGCCTTTTGCTGTGCCAGCTCCAGCAGATGGACCTGGTCCTTGGCTGCCAGGAGGGGAGGAGTTAAGACCATAGCCCATCATGGGCCTGGCGGCAATGAACAGGTGCAGGGATTTCTTCCCCTCAAAGCAGACATTGGAACCAGCTTATAGACCATCCATAAGCTCTGTGACCCAGTGGTTCTCAACCTTCCTGATGCTGTGACCCTTTAACACAGTTCCTCAGGTTGTGGTGACCCCCAATCATAAAATTACTTTCATCACTACTTTATAACTGTAATTTCGCTACTGTTAGGAATCATAATGTACATATCTGTGTTTTCTGATGGTCTTAGGCAACCCCTGTGAAAGAGTAGCCGGACCCCCAAAGGGGTCTCAACGCACATTGTAACCAAATGCAAGACTGTATGCGTCTGGGTAGCAGAAATGGAGCCTAGGGACTTGGTGCCACTCAGCAGTGAGGCAGGAGGAGGGAGGTTGTGTGTCACACACCTGAGTCCATTCGTCTGGCTGCACTTAGAGCTGTTCATCTTCGGCTCTGCCTCAGCACCCTCAGCTGTAAAACGGGGGTGGTGAGAATTGCTTTGCTGGGCATTAATCAGATAAGGAGTGAGCTGTCCCAGACAGTATCTGGCGCTGCCTCAGCACCCTCAGCTGTAAAACGGGGGTGGTGAGAATCGCTTTGCTGGGCATTAATCAGATAAGGAGTGAGCTGTCCCAGACAGTATCTGGCACAATGGGCCTCAAGGAATGATTTGGTTGTTTGTTGATTGATTGTTTTCATTTCTTGGGCATACAAAGGAAGGAACAGATTCTGTAAAGGCCAATAGCTTTAATAAGCCTGTGTGCCGGAAGGAGGCTGCTCCTTCTCCTACCCCACTTCATGTGCTCCTGATGTAGCCATATGAGATGATTTACATTGCACAGCTAAGAAGTTGGAGCTAGGGCTCAGCGGTTAAGAGCGCCCGCTGCTTTTCCAGAGGACCTAGGCTCTGCTCCCAGCACCCACATGGTGACTCACAACTGCTTGTTGCTCCAGTTCCAAGGGACCAATACCCTCTTTTTGGGCTCCTCCATGCGCGCGGTCCACAGAAACACACACAGGCATATAAAATAGGTAACCATTTTAGTTTTGAGCCAGGATGATGCTTGGAAATGACTTTAGGTTCCACGTGCATTTATGGCCATGAGCTCAGTGTCTCAGGGCTCTGCAGAGGGTTTTCTGTTGGTCTTCACCAGTATCTAGCAGTTAGCAGTGTAATCATGGATGGTTCATTTTCACGTTACAAATTTCCCCATGGCCTTCAACCCAAAACATGAAAGATCACATGCCCGCAACTTCCTCAGCACCCAACATGCAAAATAAATGGTTCTTTAGCTGCTTTCCTGCCCACTAATACCCCCACCCCTGCTTCACTTTGGTCTAATTTGTTTAGTGTCAGCCCCTGCAGGCTTCTTGCTGCTTTGCTGGGCTGTCCTCCATAATGCTGGTACTTGGAGCTGACAGGCCTGTTATTCATGGTGACTGTGATGGATATCACAGGGGACGATGAAAAGGTCATCTGAGTCCTTGGCATTAACACGGAGTCTCCTTGAAGCGGGATTTAGCCAACTACACAGTGATTAATATTCGTTCTATTTATGCATTGCAAAATCCACCCGTGTCAAGAATGATCTGGTGATCTCGGGTGACTTTACAGATTTACCAGCCGTCATCACAGCCCAGTTTCTCAACTCTTCTGTCACCTCCTGTAGGTTCCACCTTTGACTCATTCTCCTCATTTGCTTTTTCCAAATCATGTCCACTGAGAAGAACAGGGGCCTGCCTGTCAGAAAGGCAGTTTGTAGTGACCCACCAAGGCCTGCCCACCCCCGTGCGTTACTTAAGTCTCCAAATTCCACATGACAGTGATTTTTTTATCCTTTTCATGAGGAGACTCACAAATTTAGATTTTTTTTTCTCAGTAAGCCCTGAAGATAGCTATTTCTCTCTCTCCCCAACTCAAGATCACAGAGGTATTTACATGAGTAAAATCTGGGCAAGAAACAGATAATACACATTTAGGTGAGGTAGAAAAATTGTAAATTGATGGGGAGTGAGCCCAATTTTAATGCCAAGGTTGCTTACAGCCATGTGACTGGGGCCCATTGTCCTCAGTGAAGGACATATTCCTTCACTCTTCTAACAAGCATTGGCTGCTATCCATGTCCCCAGCTAGAGATGCTAGGAATACATGGTGTGAAAGAGTCACCTGGATGTCATATGTACAGAATGAGTTTCCAGGTCAGTGTGTGGCTCATGTCCATTATCAACAATAGCACATGTGCACTTGTGATGCAATGGGCCAATCTTATGCTCAGTGCTGTCACCACAACACAAACTGTGTGTGTGTGTGTGTGTGTGTGTGTGTGTGTGTGTGTGTGTGTGTGTGCGCTCGTGCATTTTACTGGTGCCTTTGGGGCTAGAAGGGGCCACTGGAGTCTCAAATGGTTGTGAACTACTGACATGGGTACTGGAATCCAAGCTGGCATCTTCTGGGAGAGTGTTACCTGCAGCCATCTATGGGTTCTCAGATTCTACCCCAGGTAGCCTGGGTAGGGGGTTCAAGCAGAGAGGCCTGGGGGAGTGTGGGCTAATGGCCCAGAGCTGCTATAATTCTGGGGTAAGTCACCCACAGGTGCCACTCTGAGAATTTGTCCCCATAATGGAGACTTTCGACTCTTTAGAAGAAAACACACTAGTGCTCTAGTGAACACCCTTGTAATTATTAGAGTGAGCAACTAACAGCTTTATCTTCGTCTCATAGGCTCAGCTATGCTACCAAAACGTGTACATTTCTCCAGCACTGCTTGGGACTGCTTCCAACCAGCTCAGAGAGATCCCATGGGATAGAAAAGGGTCTTCTGAGATGTTGGTCACTGTAGTCCAGTAATTGCTATGATTTTCCCTAATTCATCTTTGTCTTGTCGAAGGGGACCAGAGTTAATACAGAATCTTGCCTCCTTCCTACGGAAGGGTCCTTAAAGGGGAACTGCCTAATCCTGGTAGAACTGCCTGGTTCTGGTTATAGTTGCTTGTTCATGTGAGCTGTGATCTCTCTATCACGGGTTCACCTGCGATTCCTGAAGAACGTTTTAATTGAAAATGAGATAATATGTATAAACTGCCTAGAGCATAGTAGTCATTTAGCACCACCTGCTCAACACACACGCATGCACACACACATGCACGCGCACACACACGCACACACGCACATGCACACACACGCAACACACACACATACACACACATGCACGCGCACACACACGCACACACGCACATGCACACACACGCACTCGCACACACACATGCATACACACACACGCACACGCACTAAAAACACAGTATAGGGCTGGCAAGGTTAAGGCGCTTGCTGCCAAGCCTGATGATGATGGAGGGGGGAACTGACCCTACCACTTGTCCTCTGACCTCCACCCTTCTACACACACAACAAATAAATAAATGTAAAGTAGACGTTGGAGCCAGGTTGACAAATAAGTCCTCCTCAGCTGGCGTTTCCACTCAGCCCCGTTGCAGAGTTCTGCAGTTTGGAATGCACATCCAAAGTTGAACTCAGTTTTATTTCACTTTTGCGCAAAGCTTCCTAACGTGCGTCTCCAAAGCAGCGACTGGGACGAGAAAGCTGTTTGCGAGCCATGCCTTGCCACACACCTTTCCCTCTTCTCCAACCTAAACCACGGTGCTTAAAAACCCTAGTCTCGTTTCCGCGCCATCCTGGGGAGCGTGACTGTCAGATTAACAACGTAGTTAATTGTGAGTGGCTGTGAAGAAATGGTACTTTCCTCACCTGCCTTTAACGAAAGAAAGAATGTCTACCCCCCTCCTTTTCTGGAACATGGACTGGCCCGTCGTGGTGGCTGGTGTGTTTAGTCAGTGAAGCAAGCAGAGGAGGCAGTGAGCGGACGGAGGAGCCTGCTACAACTGCTCTGGTTTCCTGTGTGAGTCTCTGGAGAGATGCGCATGGTTGCAGCCTAGCTTCTCAGAGAAGCCTGGTGTGTAAGCCTGGTGTGTAAGCCAGGCGCACCGGCAGGCAGACAGGAAGAGGCCTCAGTCTACCCGACTGAGGTCTGGCATTTCCAGAGTGTTCTGATCTGGCTGCCCAAAGCAGTCCTGCCCAGGAGAGCTGAGGAACAGGATCAAACCCAAAGGAACCCTGGCGCAAGGTAAAGCGGGCATTGCAAAGGTATCCTTTACCTTGGGAGGCAGTTGTTAAATCTCTGGCTTCCTGGGCAGGCTTGAGGGCCACTGGGAAGCTCCACATATTTTGGGTTGCTTGGTAGCAACAGAGGCTTCTATTCTATTATCCTGAATGCCTTTTATTTCTTGTTTTTTTCTGTTGCGACATAGTTGAACCATGGACCATCTCTCAGATAGAGATCTAAAGAGACTAGGCAGGTCCTGCCAGAGGCTGTTGTGGGGGTTTTAAAACTGGAGCTGTGTTTGGTGCAATTACCCCAAGAATTTTTTTTAAAGTGTTTTTAGGGTTTTGGCTTGGTTGTGTGTGTACTTTTGGGCTGCAGAGCCCTGAGGAATTTGCTTTTGAGAAAAAGAAAGTACTTTAGAGTGGCGGTTGAGGGCGTTTGGTGGCGAAGGTGACTTGGAACCTACTGTCCTCCCTGCTGGGGTGTGTGAGTGCTTTCTTTTAGTCCGCGTCCCCTCCCCCCACCCCCCACCCCACCCTCCGGGACTGTGAATGAAGATCAGTGCTTTTGGAACATTCCTGTTGTTTCAGCTACAGTCTGAAAGAGCCGTCCGTGTGTAACCTCTCACCACCTTTGGGTGCACGAGGAGAGGAGTCTGGTCTGTATAGTAAAAATAGTATTCCTGATAAAAACAGTTTTCCTAAAAACCTAGCTGTTGGGACAGTTGCATTCAAAAGTGTATTATAATGTGTGCGGGGAGGGGAACGGTTTAAAAGTGAGGTGTGCCGGCTCAGAAGAGGAAATGAGGCGAGAAAGTTACCCCAACTGTGATAGAAATGGATGAGCGCTCCTGCTGAGTGCCGGTAGAGGCTTAGAAATCTGAGCCGCTCCCTGAGGGTGCAGAGGAATGTTAAGAGGGTATGAAGCCGTTTGGATGACCCTAACAGGTTCTGACAAGTAAATGAAAAATAACTAATTAAAATATAATTGTTACCATTCTGTAATGGATCAAAAGAAGGCTGGTTGGGTTGCGAGGTGCTTCTAGCTGTTGATGTGGCCAGACTCAGAGGCATGAATTACTTTTGAGAAGGTTTCTGTGCCAGGCCTCCTGTAGACCTGTGAATGGAGTGGTGAGCCGATGTTTTAAGTGTGTGGCTTCAGCATTTTCACGGGTCAGTGAGTTTAGTGTCCCTGGTTCATCTAACAGCCACAGGGAAAGTTGCACCAGTGCCTCAAAGGGCTGTTCCCTACGGCTAGCTGTAGCTTATCTGAAACACAGGCAGTCAGAACCTCCTGGCTCCTGTGATGCCTCAGGGTTCTTCAGCCTTTGCACTGCTGATATTTTGGTTGGAGTCATTCTTTGCGGCTGGGGACTGTCCTGAAGGATATTTCACATCAGGTTTGGTCTGTACTTGCCAGGTGACAGTAGTCTCTCCCTCCGCAGTCACAGCCTCAGATGCCTCCAGACAGAGCCAGAGACTCCCAGTGGGGTCCAGCACCCGGTTGTGAACCTCTGCTCTGGGGAATTCTCTGAGGCCTCCTGCTGCATGTCCTTGGTTGGGGGTGGGGATGGTGACCAACCTGAAGGAGTTCTGCAGAATCCAAGGAAAGTAACTGGACAGACATTTTAGCCTAATCATTTTGGTTTGGGTTTGTCTGGCTTGTATTTGCAGGGGTGCGTGCGTGAGTGTGTGTGCGTGTGTGTGTGTGTGTGTGTGTGTGTGTGTGTGTGTGTGTGTGTGTGTTCACATACATCTCCTTTTCCTTTCCCCTCAAAGCCCTCTGGTATTTTGTCAGTGTTGTGTTGTGTAGAAGTCAGGCATCCTGGGAACTACCATTTAACAAGAAAAAGAAACCCACACTGAGAGCCATCCTACAAAGCAAAGGACGAACCACAGCTTATTCATTCGGCAGATAAAGGTGTTTTGATATGTGGGTGTTGGGTGTGTCTAGGCAAACCTGAAGCTTTCATTTGTTTGTCTGGTTTGGGGTGGTTGGTTGTTTTTAACTTCTGGACCATGCAAATGAATGTTTCCATCTCTCAGTCCCCCAGATTCCGCACCCCCATCTCAGGAGGTCTCAAGCTAGAATGGGCTCTTATTGTTTTGCCAATGAAATACTACTGCTCACAGCCTTTTTTCTACTTCACTGGTAACAAAGAGTCAGTGGCTGGAAATTTTTTGTCCATTAATTTCTTTCTTCTACCTTGAGCACATGCTACTATCTGCTTACTCTCAAAGATTTACAAATTACAAACGCAGGTCCGAACATCTGGCCCCACGCCGCAGCAGTAGCTGGGGATTTCCTAGCTATGGACTCAGTCTTGTGAGACAGCGGTCTCTTAAAAGCTGTGTTTGCCACAGTTTATGGTGCTTCCCCAAGGAACAAGGTGTGGTTGTGATTCCCATGAGCAGCTGTGACAGGGAGCTGGGCCACCTTGGTTTGCTGGAATCCATTCTTAGCCATAGACCTAGACTAGGCCACAGTCTTATCATCAGAGTTCTGCTTTTGACTGAAAAATAAATATGTTGACCTCCACCTGAAGGCACCAGTGTGTCATGTGTACCAGAGTGTCATAAGTCATATGTGCTCCTAAAACACTTCCTCTTTGGTAAAATTCACCCCCACTCACTAGGCCTCAGAGAACTTTAATAGTTTAGGTCATTTGCCCTTAGGGTGTAGCCCAGCATTGATGGCCCTGGGAGAGACCACCCAGGAGCTTGGCCTGCAGGATGCTTGGTTGTCTGTATGTGGGGCTGAAAAACCCAGGAGTGAAAGTCACAGCCAACACTCCCATAACAAACCCACAACAAATTTATTTCGAGTTTTATATGACACAGGCTATTTTAAATGAATGGCCGGAGACCCAAGGGAAACTCCGCCTTCATGCTTTGTTGCTGTGGAGAATGGGCGGCTGTGCATAGCATGGCAGGGCAAACACATCTGTCTCGTGGAAGGAATCCGGTCAGACCCGGCTTTCCAGATGTTTCTGGGCTCAGAGCATCCTTTCTTCCTGACTCCTCTGAACCCAGTGTGATTACCCCTAGAATGATTTTATGGCCAGCTCCCACACAGACAGGTGGAGGAGGTCAGCAATAGCTCAAAACTTTTATGGTGGGCTTTGGCCAAGAGAAGAAAACTGAGTTTGCCCTCCGAGAGGAGAGCAGAGCGGGTAAGACGGGAGGGCAAGGAAGGTCGGCCAGACTGCTTCCCAGATTTTCCAGCTCTTTGATTTTAACATTCTCTACACCAAAAGCATCATGCTTTGAGAGATTGTTCTAGAACACTCACCCACTAGGTGTGTCTATGGGTCTGGTCTGTGTATTTCTTCAGGAGGACCTGTCTGGTTCCATTGTGGGCAGGTGTTCTGTTTCTGAGGCTGACAGGCACTTTGAAGAATGCAGAGGAAGCGGGTCTGTGGGTTATAGAATTTGGAAGGAAGAAAGCTTATAAATTCTTATTCATGAGGTCCAGAAATTGAATTTCTGCTGGCATTGAAAGCCCCACAGGCTAACACTGCCTCTGGCTTCAGTAAGATGAAAAGCCTATGAACTCCAAAGGACCTGATGCCAAGGCAAATCTTCACATCCCCTCAGACACTGTCAGCCTGGGGAAGTTTGCCCTTAGAAGTGAACAGACCTGTGTTCCTTCTCACAAGTCTTGGTGTGGAGGCTCAGAACTGAGACACACCCCACTGAGGGTCAGGGGGCCTCACTGCAGGTTCCTCGTCTTCTGAGGCAGGGGCTGAGATATGGGGTGTGCCGATGACCAGGATCGTCTTAGGCTCATGCTTCTGTTCACAGCCTGAGCCCAGACTCTGCACACCTGAGTCTTCACAGAGCAGCCCCTGTCACTCACACAGACAGCCTGTCATTCACTGCAGTGTGGCGGCCACATAGACACTTTTATTCCCAGGATAGTCTAGAGTAAAGCAAAGACCTGGGGACATGGGTGGGACCTACAGAGTGTGTGTGTTGGGGGGCGTTATTAGTCATCTGTAGACATACAGTCAGTCCTCATGGCTCTTCGCCAAAGGCATGTTCAGAAAAGGCAGGTGTCACCATGATTGGGGCATAGAGTGCTTTTTGTTCCTGACCTGAAAGGGCCACCCATCAGATGTCTGAAGAAACCAAGATGAAGAGTTAGTAGTTTTGACAAAAATGATCTCCAAGCCCCTGAGAAGAAACATAGACAGCCGTTGTCGTCTTTACCTGGGAAAGCAAAGCTAGTGGGAAGCAGACTAGTAATGCACTCAGTTACATGGGCTCCAGAACTGGGGGCTTTAGAGCTGACTCACGGGGCTGGAGTGCTGGCTCAGTGGTCAATAGCATTTGCTACTCCTCCAGGGAACCTGAATTTAGTTCCTAGCCCCCACGCCAGGTGGCTCACAACTCCCTATAACTCAGCTCCTGAGGACCCAATGTTCTCTTCTGACCTTCACACACACACACACACACACACACACACACACACACACACACACACACAGAGAGAGAGAGAGAGAGAGAGAGAGAGAGAGAGAGAGAGAGAGAGAAACATACATATTTTTTACAAAAGCAACGTTAAAAGTAAACTAGTTGGAGACTAGTGAACCTAGATGATCTTTCAAATGTCTTGGACTTCAGATCTGCCTGTGTCTGAAGCCAGAGAGGCTAGGAGTAGCCCCAGGAGAAGGGATGAGGTGAAAGGGCACCCACCCTGATGCCTTTATTGTTCACCGCACTGCAGAGATTTTGGCAAATCCATGGCTGTGGCCTCTCCGTGTTACTGTTTCGTGTCACAGCCATGTTTTGCTCATAAAGATTAGCTGAAGCAGAAGTACTTGCCTATGCTCAAGGCCTCTTTTATCTTCCCTCGCGGCTAAATAGGAATTTTCTACAATTGTCTTGGTTCTATGCGGCTGGCTCCTTGAACCCCCACTATGTCCTTATACCTTGTCCAAATAAACACACTTGAAAAGATAGAGAACTGTGTTTGGTAGGACTCAGAACATCCTCTAATAGAATTTAAGACAGCGTTTGCTTTGTTTGGGCAGCCAGTTAAGGATGCCAAATGTATCAAGTCTGGCACCGGATGAAAGACACAGGCTCTTACATAACAAAGTTTAAATCGCAAAGGGGGCAGGATGGAGATATCCAGGTTTCCTTTGTGTTTTGCAAAGAATTTTAAAATGTAAGGCAAAAGTTTGCTTGACTGGGTTTGTTTGACCTCTGCACTGCAGAACTGCGCAGCCCTATCAGTGTCCCTTATCTTGGTTTTCACAGGCTACTTTGTATCCTCTCCTTTCATTCCTTCCCTGCCGGACTTCTCTCTGTCCCACAAGCCGGTGCTTTCCCATATTGAGTCTTTTGCACCCTCTTCGTTCTGCATGGAGCATCTCTCACCAGATGTCAGCATCCTCCTCATTCATCAGCCAACTGCCTGTTAGTCCCTGGAGCATCTTCCCTGGGCATCTAGCTCAACCCTGACCCCAGACCATCTTATGTCCCCTGGCAATGTTTTCTCTCTCCCTGGAACCATTTCTTCCTATTATCTGAAGTTCTTACGTGTTTGTGTCATGTGTACTGTCAACTACCTGTTGAAAAATGTAACTGGGAACAAAAGTATAGAGGTAGGCAAATAGGGAAGTAGACATTTGGATGGATAAATGGGTATTTAGATGGATGGATGGATGGATGGATGGATGGGTGAGTGGATGGATGGATGGATGGATGGATGGGTGGATAGATAGATGGATGGATGGGTAGATGGATGGATGGTTGGTTGGATGGGTGGATGGATGGGTAGATGGATGGGTGGATAGATGGATGGATGAGAAGGAGGCAGAAAGAATGGAAAGGGAGGAGAGAATGCTGGCTCCCTTGTAAACTCCTCCCCCACTTCAGTCCTATCAATGCTCACCTCTTTTGATATCGCAGGACGTGCATCTTTGGGTGCTTTTCTTCAGCCTACCTTGTACATTATGAAAATTATGTGATACTGTTGCTGGCACTAATTCACACACTGGTCTTCCTCTCCATCAAGTTCCTGAGGTCAGGGATATCTAATTAAGAGTGATAATGGCCATAATCATTAATTCATTCTTATTGCCATAGTACTTTATAGGTATGCCTCTTTAAAAATCCTTTTTACCAACTCTGTTGCCACAAATAAGTAAGTTAGGGCTGACAAGATGGCTCAGCTGTTAAGGTAGCTGCCCCCAAGCCTGAGGACAGTCCTGGACACATGGTAGAAGACAAAAAACCTTCTCAAGTTGTCCCCTGACTTCCAATGTGTACTGTAGCACATGAAATAAATAGATATGTAAAAACAAAAGAGTAATCTAAGGACCAAGGGCAGCTTGTGTGAAAGCTTACAGATAATTCTGGCAAGGCCAGGGTTTGAATGGCATTGTCTTCAAAGCCTGTATTTTATAGGCTTCTGTGGCCATCATCAGGGGCTGTGCTTAACTTATAGGTTGACTAGGCATTTGACAAGTAAAAGAAACCTAAAACTCTCTTCATTATTTATTAATTTATTTTAGTTTTAGTTGTTTGTTTTTTTTTTTTTTTTTGAGATAGGGTTTCTCTCTGTAGCCCTGGCTGTCCTGGAACTCACTCTGTAGACCAGGTTGGCCTTGAACTCACAAAGACCTGCCTGTCTGTGCCTCCAGTGTGCTGAGATTAAAGGCATGCACCACTATGCCTGGCCCTATTTCTTATTTCTTATTTGAGCTAATAAGCACTATTTATACTATTTATTTACAGCATTATAAATGTAAATATGAAGCTTTCTATAGATTGCATAATCCAATGACATTTTTATGGGTAATTAGTCTAAGTCATCCTCTTACACTAACAAGACTTCACTGATGACCTAAATCTCCTGTGTATGCGCATGTGTATGAATGTGTGTATGTATATATGTGTGAATATGTATATTATATGTATGTGTGAATATATATATTCTATATGTGTGAATGTACGTATCATATATGTGTGTGAATGTGTATATTATGTGTGAATGTGTGTATGCATATGTGAGTGTGTAGTGTGTTGAATGTGTGTAGTGTAGTTTGTGTGTGAATGTGTGTAGTGTGTATGTGAATGTGTGTGGTATGCGTGTGAATGTGTGTGGTGTATGTGTGAATGTGTGTAGTGTGTATGTGAATGCGTGTGGTATGTGTGTGAATGTGTTTAGTGTGTGTGTGAATGTGTGTAGTATGTGTGAATGTGTATAGTGTGTATGTGATGTGTGTCTTGTATGTATTGTGTGTGAATGTGTGTGTTGCCTGTATCTGTGTGTGTGTTTCAGAGTCCAACCTCAGTTTCATTTCACTTTGTTTTTGAGGCACAGCCTCCCATTGGGACCTGGGGCCACTGAGCAGGCTAGACTGGCCGGCCAGCTGGCTCCTGTCTCACTCCCAACCCCGCGCCAGTGTGAGATTATGTGTGTGCACCACCACACTCGTCTCTTTGTGGGGGAAGCTGGTGGGAGAAGCGAGTGCTACACTGACTGTTTCTCCAGCCCCTCTTTGTTTTCCAATGTGACAAAATTCTCAGTAAAAGTTCTGCTGCTGCTAAGCCCCATGAGTGTACTAAAGGCTTTTGTTCACTCCTAACTCTGCACCAACTCTCCCTCTACCATAAAGCTTGTGCCAAGAAGACACCATGATGGCCATAGATAGGAAGTGTGTGTAGAAGAGACCAGAAGCCTGAAAATATTACCACAGTGGCGTTCTTCTGCATGTCTAACATGCAGGACTATGATGTCCAGCCTCTCCCGGACCAGTCTGTGATCTGTGTGGCCAAGCATGTTCCGTCCTTCAGGTGGACTCGGGCAGAAGCTGTAGCCAGCCTATGGGTTTCATGTTCCGAGCTGTCTTAGGGCTCTAACTTCGCAGGAATGTGTGTGGTGGGCCTGCCCGGTGGGTTCTCAGGCTTGAGATGGCAGCCTTGGTGGTTTGTGGGTATGGGTCTCTAGCCTGACAGCAGGATTTTCCGGCACATGAAGAGAGGGCAGGCGGCTGCCTTGCCAGGCTGGTCCTTGGCATCAAGGTGCTTTCCTTGGCACCTAACCAAGCGTCACCAGGTTTGGGACGAACCTAGCTGGTTGGCCTGGGCGGGAGATCTGATCGTCAGAGTGGTGGGGCTGTTCATGGAAGTCTAAGACCTCAGAAGGTCTGTCAGCCTCCACGGGACCAGAGAGAAAGCAAAGAGCGCTCACTGTGGCTTGTGTCAAGGAACCTGTAGGTGAACCTGATGCCTCATCCAATCCAACTTCCCTATCCTTCACAAAGAAATGAACCAATTAGCCTTTTGCCATGTCTGAGTCAGACACGAATTCGTGAGGACATGCAGGCTACCCAAATGCTATTTAAGTTGTCGTAGAAAGTTAAAATCGGGCTTTAGAGTATAGCTCACTGGCAGAGCACCTTTCTAGTGTGTCCAAGGTCCTAGTACCATAAAAACAAAAGTTTAGAGAATTTTTTTAGCTTGCATGTACTCAACTAATAAATATACTTAGGACCTGTGCTTGAACTGACCATGATGTCACCCCAGCCAGAGTCATCTGATTGATACTTGAGGTCTTATGTGGTCAGCTCATTTATGCCAACTTGGGCTATAAGAGGTTAAAAGGACATGGCTTCTCTATTCCCAGACCTAGCCTTGTACTAGCCTGAATGATGACTTCCTTACCTGTGTCTCTGTGTCCAAGGTGATTCCTGCTCAGGACCTGTAGAAATATCAGGGCAGGGAAGTTCTGCAGATTTACTGCTGTCTAGCCTGAGAGCCAAGAACACCAAGACCCTGGAAATACAAGTGATTCACCAAAGAACTGGTTAGGAAAACCACACATGGCTCAGAGAGTCGAAGTTGGCTTTCTCTGGTTCCGCTCCCCAAACTGCCCACTTTAATGACCTGTCTACTTACTGCACAGATAAACACAACACTCACCAAAGTCCTTCAGAACCCAAGCCATGATGTGTACAGAATGCCGGCTGTTGAGAGGAGCTCGCTGCAGAACATCGAGTTTTTGTTCAAGCCTTGATTTCCTATTATCTTCACTTGAGAACCCTTCTATTTCTCAAACCATCATTTCTTTTCCTCTGCCTTCTTTTTTTTTAAACATTTATTTATTTATTATGTATACAATATTCTGTCTGTGTGTATGTCTGCAGGCCAGAAGAGGGCACCAGACCTCATTACAGATGGTTGTGAGCCACCATGTGGTTGCCAGGAATTGAACTCAGGACCTTTGGAAGAGCAGGCAATGCTCTTAACCACTGAGCCATCTCTCCAGCCCCCTCCTCTGCCTTCTTAAAACTATCCAAGTCTTTACATGCTTCTTGGGAGACTCCTGGTGATGGTCCAAGTATCCCTGGCTGTCAGCCAATCAGCTTCCAAAGTTTTGTTTTTTGTTTGTTTTTGTTTTTTTGGTTTTTCAAGACAGGGTTTCTCTGTAGCTTAGGAGCCTGTCCTGGAACTAGCTTTTGTAGACCAGGCTGGCCTTGAACTCACAGAGATCCACCTGCCTCTGCCTTTTAAAAAAGCGTTGTGCAGCCAGTTGGTGGTGGTGCACATCTTTAATCCCAGTACTCGGGAGGCAGAGGCGGGTGGATCTGTGAGTTCTCTGCCATCCTGGTCTACAAAGTGAGTTTCAGGACAGCCAGAGCTGTTACACAGGGAAACCTTGTCTCGAAAAACAAAAATAAAACAAAAACCATGTGGGGGATCAGCAAGTTTGCTGTGAGATTGTGTCTCCTGCCGACATCAGAAGCTACACCCATCAAGTCTCACCCACATGACTGCCCAAACATGAGCCAAACCAAAATAACACCAGTGGACATGCTAAAGTGTACCAGGAGGAACCTGCACCGCCTCACCCTTACAGGGAACTATAGGCAACTGAGGAAATCTGGGAACTGGAGAGGTGATCTCCCCCAGTGAAGGAAGAACACTCCCATTGGTCCTCCAGTGCCAAATGATCAGCCCTGAAAACATACATACAGCTAACATACGGACAGAACAGGTTATGTTAGGGATATATATGTGCATACAAACATATTATGCATATAGCAACAAATAATTTTTAAAAAGGCCATGGATTGGTGGGGTGGTGATAGGGGAGAAAGGAAAGGTAAGGGAGAAATGTAATTAAATTATAATCTCAAAAATAATTTGAAACTAAAAAAGGGGAAAAAAAGAAGTCTATAATCCCAGCACTCTAGGGCAATGCAGGAATGTGAGTCTGAGGCCAGTCTGACTTGCACAGGGAGACCATGTCTCAAAAAATGAACAAGGCGATAACATGATGTAAAATAAGTAAGTAAGGGCATAGCACAGAACCATGAGACTGGCAGCGTGGTCTTTGTGAGACAGGCCATTAGCAAACCCTCCAGCCTTTGCCCCTTACTCCGTCTCACCTGTCATAACTACTGCATCAAGACCACAGCGGCCTGGTACCCTGTAACAACTGGATATGGCTACATTTGGTAGAGCTTTACCGGAAGCAGGACAGGGCCGGCCAGAGCTTGCACAGCAGTCTACCAGTCCGCGAGAGCTGCAGTAAGCATGTCCTAGTCTCTGGACAGCCCGGTTCCCCAGGGCTGCCTGTGGGGAGTTTGGGCCCTGATGCCAGAGGCATGTTGTAAAGTGTTTGCTGATATGAAGCTCAGCCACACACATTTCTCCCTGTAGAATGTGTTACTATCTACCTTGACTTTCTCATGTTTACTCTGCATAGACACACATGTAGAAGGATGTTTTGTTTCTGTCCATTTTTTAATTATGTATGTCTGTGTGGGTATGTGCATGAAGGTGCAGGTCCCCTTGGGGGCAGTGGCATCAGACTTCTCTGGAATTGGAGTTACAGGCAGTTGTAAGCTGCCCAGCATGGGTACCCAGACCTGAACTAGGTCCTCTGTTCACTCTTAGCTCTGAACCATCTCTTTAGTCCCTTGCTTTTTTTTTTTTTTTTTTTGAGGCAGGGTCTTGTCTTATTCTTGTGTCCAGGCTGGCCTTGAATTCATAGAAACCCTCTGTAGTTGGCTGTTTTACTCTCTACTCTTTTAGCTCTTTATTCTTTGGGGGGGCCCACCACCCAGCTACCAAATCAGGACACGGGCTTATTTTTTCTTAGGAATGAATGCCCAGCCTTAGCTTAGCTTGTTTCTAGCCAGCTTTTCTTAAATTATCCTGGCTATCTTTTGCCTCTGGGCTTTTATCTTTCTCTATTTCTGTATACCTTTCTTTACTTCTTACTCCATGTCTAGCTGTGTAGCTGGATGGCTGCTCCTGATGACCTCCTCCTTCTCTCACTCCTTGATCCTCTCTTCCCAGATTTCTCCTCCTATTTATTCTCTCTGCCTGCCAGCCCCACCTATCCTTTCTTCTACCTAGCTATTGGCTGCTCAGCTCTTTCTTAGACCAATCAGGTGTTTTAGGCAGGCAAAGTAACACAGCTTCACAAATGCAACATAAAGGAATGCAACACATCTTTGCATCATTAAACAAATGTTCCACAGCTTAAACAAATGTGGCACATCTTAAATAATATTCCACAACAATCCTCTTCTTCAGTCCCCCATATGCTGGATGACCGGCACAAACTGCCACACTCGGATAATACATTTATTCATATGGGCCATGACTAAGTATAGATTCATGACACTCCTTTCAGTTGTCACATAGCGGCATCAATTTTAATTTTCCATCAACAAATACAAAAGATTAAGCATACGTGTAGCTAAGTCCTGACAGGCAGCCAGAGGTGCTGTCCACATGCCTGGGTGATTAGTCCCTGTCAATCTGCCTGGCGTTATCCTATGTCTATAGGATTGTTGCAACCTGACTTTCTGCCGGCCCACAACCCCATTCTGCAGCTGAAGATGAAGGCTTTACGCCAGTGTTAAGTTTAGCATCATGACTGATCATGAAGCAATTTCTGTGAAATCTGGAAAATTCCTCGTATTTTTTGTGTTGCCACAGAACACAGATCATGGTGAATAAGGAAATCCACCACACATGCTGTGTCTGCCCTGGTAGCTTGTGTAGTTATTCAAGCCTTATAGAAGTTTCCTGGGCTTGTTATGAAAAATTGCCATGAATGTGGTGGCTAAACATGGCAGCAATGTGGCCTGTCGTGGTTCTGGAAGCTAAATTGTGGTCTGAGTAGGAACCTTCTGGGGGCTCTCAGGAAAGCCCACTCTACTCCTGTCTCCCAGCCTCGGGTGTTTCTGTCCTAGGCATACCATGGCTCGCGGATCATCAATATAATCTTTGCCTCTGTGTTTGCACAGGCCCAGCCTCCTTTCTGGGATCTGAGCGCCTCTTGTTTTGTTCCAGAAGGAGTTATTGCATTTAGACTCTTCCCTGTCAAGGAGAGCCTTGGCTCCAGATCATTGCTGTGTCTCGCCTGCTAAGAAGGGTGAGCACCCTCTACTTAAAATCCCAGGGCTCTTCCCTTCTCAGGTTTCCGGTCCTCTGAGAGAGAAAGGGGCCGGGCTGCCTCTTATCCAAACAGGCAGCCCACTCTTTGAGGTAAAACCAAGTGCTAGGCCTGACATCTGCTTCTAGTCATCCCTGAGGCTGACTTCAACCACAGAAACCACCAGCGGGAGCTGGGAAGCTTCTAGGAATGTCTCCTGGGTTCTGCAGAATGAGCTGCTAACGAGAGAGTGTTTGCATACCCCATGGCTGACCTGAAGGGAAGCCGACCAGGGAAACACTTTTCTTTTGTAGTAACCAGCAAGTTTTCCTTCCCGCCCTTTTGTAGCTGCTGGTGATCTCACATGTTCCCTGGTGTGTGGCACAGCAACCCCAGCCTCAGCCTTCCTTTTATACAGTTCTCTCTTCTGCCACTTTCTTCTGACTCTTGTAAGGAAGCTGGTCATCCTGGCTTCCCAGTCTGAGCTCATTACAATGCCTCTCCCTCAGCTTTGACTCCAGAGAAGTTCACTTGGGAGGCCCTGGGGTCAGGACTGAGTGCAGTTGTTACATTAGCAGAAACACCACACTGCTGAGGGGCCAGCTGCCAGCAGCGGGCTTTCCCTCTCTGCTCTGGTGGCCTAGCTCTATCTGTCATTCATGCTACAGCTGTCCGTAAAAGCTCTAGAGCCCAGAGCCCTCTACCGCACTGGAGCCGCACCCCACCCCAGGTCACGTCCGAATGTCATGGGATGATTCCTTGAAATGTCATTTGCCCAGCACTGGTCAGGGATAGGCTGCAGAGAACTGTGGCAGCTTCTGTGTCTGGGGGGGGGGGGAGAAGATGGACTCCATGTCACATGACATGCCCCCGGGGGACTTAGCATGATGCTTACCTGGTCTACTGCATGTGAGGGTGGAACATTCTCACACCTTCTGAAGCCCTTGTCCCCACCTGCCTTTCATATGACCTTGTGAGAGGAATCTTGTCCTCCACAGTTCTGCATGAACCAGACTAAGCCTTTCCGGTTATGGGGCTGTTTCCAGTAGTTTCTTTTCTCCGCTAGGCTGGCCCATTTTCATCCATACAGAAGCAAGTGGAGATCACCCAGTTCTTGTGATGCCATGTCCCACAGACCTCAGTGATGGGATAATAGACAGATCTCAGTGATGGGGTGATGGACAGACCTCAGTGACGGGTGATGGACAGACCTCAGTGACGGGGTGATAGACAGACCTCAGTGACAGGGTGATGGACAGACCTCAGTGACGGGGTGATAGACAGACCTCAGTGATGGGGTGATAGACCTCAGTGATGGGGTGATAGACAGATCTCAGTGATGGGGTGATAGACAGACCTCAGTGACGGGGTGATAGACAGACCTCAGTGATGGGGTGGCAGACAGATCTCAGTGACGGGGTGATGGGCAGACCTCAGTGAC
>PVIU01008178.1:0-85353 GCA_004026605.1 Ondatra zibethicus | reverse complement strand
GGGATGGGGGTGGGCCTTGGACTTCCAACAGGGCAGGGCACCATGCCCTCTTTCAAGGAAGAAGGGGGAGGGAGGAGGGGTGGGGGGTAGTGGGAGGGGACCGGGAGAAGGGGAAGAAAGGAAAAAAATTTTTTTTTATCTTTAATTATGTTCTTGAATGGAAAAAATAAAACAAAACAATGTATGGAAAAAAAATCAATAAAATGGTTTTTAAATTAAAAAAAAAAAAAAAAAAAAGAAACTCTAACAAAACTCTCACATCATTAGAGCCCAGAGAAGGATGGATTGGCCTCCTTCCTTTGCTTTGGCCTGCTACACCCCTTATAGGGAGAGATTTGCTCCACTCTGAGATTGTGCTTGGAAGGCTTCCTCACTGCTTCTGAGGATCAGAGAGCAGCAGTTGGCAGAACTCTAACCATTCCTTTCTCAAGTCACTACAGGCACCCCAGTCCTCCACAAAGACCAATCACTGGACTATCTGAGAGACCCACCAGTTTCCCCATGTTCCAGTCCAGGGACACTGAGTCAGGCACGTAGCCAAAGAGGTACTAAACCAACCTGGAAAGTACCGTACCTGGTGATTCCCTCCACTCCTATGGCTAGGAAGGTAGCTGGCATTACACCGTGGATCCACCTCACCCAGGTCAAGAAAGTGGGAGCCGCAGATGCTGCCAAGGGGACTGTCTCTGGACTGTGGACCCTTGAAATTAAGGCCCTTCCACACTCTGCCCTCTGCCTCCTCCTGAGACTCGTGTTTGATGTGAATACAGGGATATGGTCCAACCCTCATGGCCCTCCGGCCTGCATGTGGGAACTGAGGAAGACAGACACAGGGAAGGAATTCTAGTGTGACTACAGACCAGCAACTGAAGAACCTGCCGGACTCCAGTTTGAAGGCAGGGACCATTATGCTGTATTGTTAAAAACAAGTTTCCATTTACTGTAAGAGCTGAGTTACTGTTTTTATGTCTGTTTCCTGGAGCCTCACCTGCCCCAACTGATGAGCTCAACTTGTTTTTGAGTGCACCCTTCCTAGTCACCTTTCTAACCACATGGCGACCACATGGTAGGGATTTTGGGGGGAGATTTTTCTTTTTTTTCATATTCTTTTATTTTTCATTCAAAAATTTACACTTCCTCCCCTTCTACCAGTACCCTCCCATTCCCCCACTACCCCTCCTCCCTCTCCCTGCTTCCTTAAGCGGGGGCAGGGTACCCTGCCCTGTGGGAAGCCCAAGGCCCTCTTGGGGAGATTTTTCTATATTTCCTTATTGCTCCATCATCTCTCTTCTGCAAACCTGCTTTGCAGGTACTTGTGATTTTACTCCTTGAAAGAGGCCCAAAGATGGACTCGGGCTGCTCTCTTTTCAACTCAACTTAGGAGGCAGCTGTTCGGTGCACCCCAATAAAATCAAGCTTGCTTCAAATTTGGCTCAGAATTATGGTGGTGGTCTAATTCTTGGCCAGTGAGATTAATATTTTCTGGAGGCCCCAGTGAGTTGCGGACCACACACTGGGGTTGCGGGGCTGCGTCAGGAGCATGTGCCTTGAGATGCTCCCAGGTCCCAAGGCTGCCTTCTGTTCGCAGACTATCAAGGTGAACTGCTGTGATGTGGAAAGTTAATTTAAGATGCGTTACATTTGCTTATACTGTGGAACATTTGTGTAATGATGCAAATATGTGTTGCATTCCTTTATGTTGCATTTGTTTAACTCTGTGAAGCTGTGTTACTTTTCCTGTCTAAAACACCTGATGGTCTAATAAAGAGCTGAACAGCCAATAGCAAAGCAGGAGAAAGGATAGGTGGGGATGGCAGGTGGAGAGAATAAATAGGAGGAGAAGTCTGAGAAACAAGAGAGATTAAGGAAAGAGAAAAGAAGGAGGCCCCCAGCCACACAGCCAGCCACGGAGTAAGAGTGGAAGAAAGATATATAGAAGTAAGAAAAGGAAAAAGCCTGGAGGTAAAAGCTAGATAATTAGTAAAGAAAAGCTGACTAGAAACAAGTCTGGGCATTTATAAGCCTCCATGTGGTTTATTTGGGAGTTGGGTGGTGGGCCCCCAAAAGAGTCAAAAGAGCAAAAGAGTAAAAATCCTCAACACTACTGTGCTGGGAAAAGCAGCAAGCATCCGTGGAGACCTCCTGGGGAGTCATGGTCTGGTTCTGTTGTGTGGGATTCCCATCTGGGATGTGAGCATTTGGTGTACCCCAATATTCTCCCATCCAGGGCATGCAATGAGATGTCACACCGCCCATCTCAGGTTCTTGGTTTGTTTCATGTCCCGATTATCCTGTCTTTGGCTTCATTTTTACTGTCTCCATTCTGCCTCTTGTGCTTTCTGTGTTAATTGGCTTATTTTGGACTTAGGGTGACTGAGCTGATGGACAGTGTGGGTGATAAGATGAGCAAGCCTGATCACCCTCCAGCCTGTGCTCTGAGAGTTTTGATTCACCTTACCCCTATAGTTAAGGAGGATTATGATTACCCTATCATCAAGAATCACTTCCAAACATTCTGTGAAGCTGAATGCACATTCTGTGAGCCCACATTGGGGCTAACTGGCCCTCCCAGGGTGCTTTGGATTCTCAGATACCCTCGGTAAGCCCAGCCACCCAGATCAGATTGGGTACATCTTGCCTTGGGCTGAAGCAACTTCTAACCCATCCCCCGGATGAGGGTCTATATGGTCTGCAACAGGCAAGGTGACCAAGCCTTGGTTGTCAGCAGATGGACCCTTCAAGAGCCTGGAGCAGGGACCAAAGAGGCCCCTCTGAAAACCATCTTACAGGACTCCCAGGAGGAAGGATCCCTTCTTCCTCCATATAATCATCTTTACCCTCCGCCTCAGCCCCCATCTTGGCCACCCCATTCTCACCACCATGGTCTCACTCTGCCCTCCTATTTGCACCTCCCCCTGCCCAACCATCTAGCTCCTCCCTACCTCCGTTAATAATCTCCCCATAGCTCCTCCCCACCTCCGTTTATCTTCTCCCCACAGCTCCTCCCTACCTCCATCTATCTTCTCTCCACAGCTCTTCCCTACCTCCCCCTGTCTTTTCTCCTCCCCATACTTACAAGGGAGTCCCTCCCAATTTCTCCTCCAGTTCTGGTTCCGGGTGCCACCTCCTTCAGTCCTTGCTCCCCTATGGTCGTTTCCTGACAATCGGTACCCGTTCAGCACTTTCTCCACCACATAGCTCTACAGCTGGAAGAACCAGAGCCTCCCCTTTCAGCACTAGCCCCGATTCCTTAATTTCTCTAATTGACTCTGTTTTTCAATGATCTCCCCATGGATGACCGTCAGCAGATTCTCCTTGCTCTCTTCACTCCCGAAGATGGGGAACGGATTCTCATGAAAGCAACTGAAGCACTCCTGGAGCCGCTGCAATGGCTGACGTTCAGAGGGCAGAGGTGACTGACCGTGCTCTGCCAAGATGGAGACTCCAATGGGACTGCAACCCAGAGAGAGAGGTAGGAGGTCACTCGGTGAGTAACACCAGGCTCTGCTAGAAGGGATGAAACGGGCAGTCTGGAAACCCACTAACTTACCTAAGGTTACAGATGTGAAACAGGGCCCAGATGAATCACCTTCAGCTTTCCTGGGCACCAGTTATACACTTATACAGACCCAGAGGACCTGGCAAATCTCAGGGTGATTAGCCTGGCCTTTGTTACTCAGTCTGCCCCTGACATATGTAGAAAGATTTAAAAACTGGGTGGGGCTTCAGGAAAGAACAGGTCAGAACGATTAGAAACAGCCCAGAAAGTGTTTGACAGCAGAGACAGCAAAGATGATCTTCTGATAAAAAAGATGGGGCGTGCCACCATGACTATAAGCCCCATCAACCCCATGATAAAAAGAAGAGACTTCTACAAAAGGACCAATTGCAAAGAAACGAGTCACTGGAAAAATGAATGACCACAACAGATACAGGTAGCTCCCCACCCCAAACCCAAGCCAATCCTACTTATGGAGAATTAGCGAGGCCAAGGCTCCTTCAAACTGGGCCCCCAGGAGCCTGTGCTTACCTTCACCATAGAAGGCCAACCTGTAAAATTTCTAGTGGACACAGGGACTACTCATTCAGTATTATGGGAGTCCCAAGACCCTTTACCAACCAAACAATGGAAGCTCAGGGGACAACAGGGGACGTCAAAGATTGCTAACCTGGGACAAGGAACTGTGACTCATTCTTTTATTGTTATCTCTGAATATCCCTACCCTTTACTGGGACAGAACCTCTTGAGCAAGCCCCAGGCAACAATGTCATTCTCAGAAGACTCTTCCAGGTTGTGATTGAGAAAAGCCCTGCTAAGGCTTTAACTGTAACCTGCCCAAAAAGTGAGGAACATCCACTCCTCCAAAATCCAATCCATTCTCTGGAGGGGAAATGGAAAAGTTGCTGATCCAGAAAATTCCTACAGTTTAGGCAAAGGACAATCCTCCTGGCTTGGCAAAATATGTGCCACCATCACAGTGTGACCAACATCTGGGCAGTGTTCATTCGGGTCAAGCAGTACCCCATCGAAGCCAGGGGTGCCTCCTTGAAGCAGGCATACTTGTTCCTTGTTCTTCATACTTATTCCAGTCAGCCTGGAGCACCCCCTTGTTGCCCATCCAAAAGCCTGGAACTTGAGACCGTAGGCCAGTACAAGGCTTGAGGGAAGTGAACAAGAGGGTAGAATCCATTTGCTCAATTGTTCCAAATCCCTATGCATTGATCAGGTCATTACCAACAGAGCATTAAGTTTACACTGAACTGGACTTAGAAGATGCATTCTTCTCCACCCCTCTGTCAAAACTGAGTCAGCCCATCTTCCCGTTTAGAAGGGCTGACCCTGAACTGAGGCTATCAGGACAATTAACCTGGGCCAGACTGCCTCAAGGCTTCAAAAACTCTCCCACCATCTTGGATAAAACATTCAAGCAGGATTTTCGTCTCTTCTGTAGTTAAGTGTCCTGAGGTGGCCTTGCTCCAATGTGTAGATGATTGATTATTGACTGAGAAAGACGAGGAGAACTGTTTGAGAGCCACAGAGGCCTGTTGGAAACTTTAGCCCAGTTAGCCTATAGAGTTTCTAAAAAGAAAGCCCAAATGTGCTCACCCCAGGTTATCATGGGATATGAGCTGAGAGAAGGGAAAAGACTGTTGTCCCAGGCCCGCATAACAGCCATCCTGCAAACTCCAACTCCATCCACCAGGAAAAAAGTTAGGGAATGACTGAGAGCTCTTGGATATTGTCGCCTTGGGATACCTAGGTTTGCTGAAATTGCCAAACCCTGTACTCCACTACGGCCAGCAGCAACGCCCATTTGGCTAGGGGACATGAACAAGCGTTTTAGAACTAAAAAGAGGCTCTGGTACAGCCTCTGGTTTAACTCTCCCTGGTATCTCCAAACCCTCTCATCTTTACCTCCATAAAAGAAAGGGCATTGCCAAGGGAGTGCTGACTTAGACTCTGGGTCCCAGGAAAAGGCCGATGGATAGTTTACATCTCAGAGAGCCCGGATCCTGGAGCCTCTGAATGACCGCCTTGTTTAGGAGCCATTGCAGCCACTGCAATTCTTATAAGAGGAGCTGGCAAGCTCACACTGGAGCAGACTAACTGTAACAGCTCCACACACTGTGGAAGCCCTGCTGAGGGATGCTACCAACTGGCAGATGCTAAATGCCCATCTGACTCAGTACCAAGCCCATTCTTTAGATAAGGACAGACTGACCTTCGATAATTCCTCGGCCATCAATCCCACCACCCTGCTGCAGGCTGACGTGACCCTGAGGAGCCCATCCATGACTGCCTAGAAATGCTGGACATCATCCAAGGTATGCAATCTGACCTGATGGATGTTCCTCTAACCACCAGAGATGCGGATTTCTACATGAATGGTAGCAGCATTCAAGAAAGAACCAGGTATTCGGTGGTGGCGGTGGTTGTGGGCCAGAAGGAGGTCATCTGGGCACAAGCCTTGCCCTGGGGACATATCCACTCAGAGCAGAAATAATTGCTCTGACCAGGCTTTAATGTGAGCTGAAGGGAAAAAATGAACATCTACATAGACAGCTGATCTGCTTTTGCAATGCACAGCTCATGTTCGCAGACAGATTATATAAACACAACTTACTCTGATCATGGAAATTACAGCTTGCTAAAGTAAGAAGGGAAAGGAAAGATTCATAGCCACTTCAGTTGAACTTAACATACCTAAAGTAACCCTGTCTGTAATAATAATATGGGAATAATCTCTGAATCCATCTAGCATTAAAAACTCAAGGAGAAAACTCCTTCTCTGTCAGAGGAGCTCCCTCTATTCCCAGACTCATTTATTGTTGTTTTGAGACAGGGTTTCTCTGTGTAGGCCTGACTGTCCTGGAACTCGCTCTGTAGACCAGGCTGGCCTTGAACTCAGAGATGTGCCTGCCTCTACCTCCCGAGTGCTGGGATTAAAGTCATGTGCCACCATTGCCTGACTTACTCCTAGGATCTTAAAATATGTTATGGAATAGGAATTTCACATGAAAATTGTACAAGGATACCAAGGAACAAAATCAAACATGTCCCCACTGATGTTTTAAAGGCTGTGGCTGATTCCTGTTGATAATACCTCTTCCCACCACTATCTATGTTTCGATTGCACTAATGTCCCTTCTTATTGTAAATCCTCTTCTTATCACACGCTCCCCTTTGGTAAATAATTGCCCTCAGGATGCACTTTTTTTCTGTGAAATAATACATATTCTTCACTCCCAGCAGGATACAAGGGTTTATGTCAGGAATGTGCTGTTTTTAACATCTCTGATTTCTCTCATATTATTAACAACCAAAGATGATCTACGTAAAGAAATAGACAAAATATCTGAAACAGATTTTGACTGGCCCATATGGCTTAGATGGCTTTCCCCTTCATTGATCCACTAATATAATTTATACTAGTTATCATAACCGGGCCCTGTGTCCTCTGCTGTGTAAACAACATATCCCCCAGACAAACAATTCTAGAATCATTCCAGCTCAACAACATTATTAAAGATAGTTCTCTGTCAAGGATCTGACAGGGAATAAGTCAAGGGGGATTGAGGAGCCTGCCTGATTCCATTTTGAAGGCAGGAGCCATTATGCTGTATTGTTTTCTTTTTTTTTCAAAATTTATTTGTTATGAATACAGTGTTCTACCTGCATGTATGCCTGTATGCCAGAAGAGAACACCAGATCTCATAGATTGTGAGCCACCATGTGGTCGCTGGGAACTGAACTCAGGACTGTTGGAAGAGCAGCCAGTCAGTGTTTAAGAACTTTCCAGCCCATTATGCTGTATTGTTGAAAACAAGTTTCCATTTACTATAAAAGCTGTCACTGTCTTTAAGTCTGTTTCCTGGAGCCTGACCTGCCTGACCCATGACCCTGACTTATTTTTGAGAATACTCTTATCCTCCTTATTCAGGGCAACCACACGGGTTTTTTTGTTCATTTGGAGACTTTTCTGTGTTTTCTTATTGCCCCATCGTCTCTCTCCATAAAAGGGGCCCAAAAGATGGGCTCGGGGCTGCTCTCTTTACCTGAAGTAGGAGGCAGTCACTGGTCAGCTGTTGGGTGCACCCCAGTAGAATGAAGTTTGCTTCAAATTTGGCTCAAAATTATGGTGGTAGTCTTTTTCTCTACCTTGTATTCATCTTGACTTGGGCTCACTGATGCCCACTTTAAATGTCTGGTTGTACTGGAGGAAGGAAAGCCATGGGAGTTTATCTTTTCTGATAGGAATACAGAGTTCACAAGTCTATGCATGTCCTGTGGCTGGGCCTCTATTGCGAGAAACACAGGAGTTTCTATTGTAAAAAATGGGGTTATGAAACTGAAACTTTTTGGAAATTTCCTTAAAAAATATTTTGGCCTTTGGGAACAGAGAAAACCTGGGGAATCAGATGCTATGCCACAGACAGGGACCCTGGGGGTTAGGGGTATTAGAAACTTCACCCCCTCCCACTCCCGTCCCTAGACCTTTGGGTCCTAAATATACTCAGGGCCAGAGTCACCTCCTGTTGTCCAGGATGCTGAGGGTTCCCCGTGCCCATTTTCCACTCTTGATAAGGAACCCAATCATTTCTAACCAGACATCAATCAGGATTGCTGGTTATTCCTAGACACCAGCTCCTGTACTACCTAGGAATAGGAACTAACCAGTCAGCCCATTGACTGACAAACCCACGTGACTGGAGGCAGACCAATCAAC
This sequence comes from Ondatra zibethicus, assembly GCA_004026605.1. Lineage (NCBI taxonomy): Eukaryota > Metazoa > Chordata > Mammalia > Rodentia > Cricetidae > Ondatra > Ondatra zibethicus. Next base: position 77,125 of record PVIU01008178.1, on the reverse strand, counting down.
ACAAGGACTCATAAGGGGCTGAAACTTGTCCAGTATCCAAAGCCTTTAACCTAAGCCCTTCTCCTTATTCTGATGCCTGCTATTCTGCCTGATGCCAATAGTTAGTTCATAGTTAGTTAGTGAGTTAGTTAGTTCATCTGGGTAATAGTTAGTTCATCCTGGAATAGTTAGTTCATCTAGATAAAAGCTATATTACCGAGCCCCTGAGACTACTTGGTGGGCATGTTCCAATGATTTGACGAAATGTGCCTCTTCTGATACTTTCCAAACTAAGCAGACCAGTTGATCAGGACCTAGAAGTATTAAAATTTTCCATTTCTGAATTGTAACAATTAGATTCCCTTGCAGAAATGATCCTACAAAGCTGAAAAGGCTCAGACTGACTTCTCGTGAGATAAAGGAAGCTACGCATGGCTGTGGCAGAAACCCGCTGTTTCCATGCTAACTGAGCAGGAGTAATTAGATTGGGAAACCCCAAAAAGATAAGGAGATGAAAACATTGGTCTCTGTTCTCTTGGTCCCCCTGACTAGCTCCTGGCTGAACCTTTACTTCTCATTGTGATTGCCTTAAGGGTGGGACCCTGCATTTTAAACTATATGGCCAAATATGTATCAGTTCAGTAAATTAACAGTCCTTAGGACCAACTAACTACACCTCTTCAGAGCAGGATGAGTCCATGATTTGACTCATTTCCTAAGACTAGTGGGGAATATAAGAGGCCCCCAAACCTTAGCACAACTGACTCCATGATGGAAGTACCATCCAGGACACAGAACTCAGCACGTAGAGAGCACTGCCTGCCAAAACTAAAACAAAGGCCTAATCCATCAAAGTCCATAGTTTGGGGAACGCCTCTAAATGACTGATCTAGCACTTTGGCTTCTGTAGTTCTGCTTCTGGCTAACTGTTCTTGTCAATTGCAGTGTGTCAGCCCAGAACATGACTTTTATGCTTAAAAGTTCATCCCAAAAAAGGCTGGGTGCTGCACTGGGATCGCGAACACCCAGTATCGTCACCAACAAGCTAATAAAGACTTTTTATTGGCTTAAACCCATGTCCAAGCAGTCTTCTCCGGTGAATCCCTCAGAAAGGACTTTGTTACATTGCCTTGGCCAGCCTCAAGCCTGTTCTCCTGCGTGCCAAACAACAGGCTCACGCCATTGCTTTAGTTTCTTTGCCGTTGCTGGGGTAAAAAACTCTGCAAAAGCAACTTAAGAGGGGCAGTTTATTCCGGCTCCTAGCTAAGAGGCAGCATCATGAAAGAGGAGTGGAAGAGCATGGAACACTGGCTACTTCCCATCCAGTCAGAAAACAGAGGGATGATGCTGTGGCTTGGTTCATCTTCTCTGCCTTGCACAGAGCAGGACCCCTGTCCAGAGAATGGGCTCTCTTGCAGCTAGGATGGGTCTTTCAACATCAATTACAAATTCAATGTCACCCCAGAAATGCACAGAGGCCTGTCTTCCAGGTCATTCCAAGTCCTGTCAAGCTAACAATTTACACTAACATTCTATCCATTGTACCTTAGTTATTGGTGGTGGGCCAGCTGTGACCTTGTGTGTGCTAGGCAAGTGTTCTACTTCTGAATCACACCCCAGTCCAGCTTGTGTCTGTAAGTTATCCCTGTCAGCCCCACAGAGCTTCTTATATTTATTGTCTCTTGCTGGGTCACAAAAGTATAGTGCCATCCACGTGGCAAGGTCTCATCCTCAGATATGGTTCATGGTGTCATAGCTGAGTAGGACTTCGGAAGCTCACATGGTGTCTCTGGTACCATGAGAGATAGTGTCAAAGAGGCTAGCTCTCAGCCAGGTGGCACTCAGGTCAGTTTCAGCCCAGGGACCTCTAGGCCCTGTGTCTGAAGTGCAGTGTCTTTGGCAACAGTGACTTACCTTCCTCTTCTCACTAGGGGAGAACCAAGGCCGTACAATAAGCTATATGTTTGGGGAGTCTCTTGGACATTCCTGGCCAGCAACTCAAAAGGGGGAGAAGGAGCTTCTTGTGTTTAATATCAGGGGTCCTTGGCCTAGATGAGAACAGTTCATTAAAACTATATATGCATATTTATACACTGAATTTTTTGTATTATAGTCTTTAAGGTAAATAGTTAACAGTAAGATTTCCTGTGGCTTTTTCAGACATCCTTATTGTTATTTTACCCACCTCCCTTCTTCTGTGTTTACCTTCCTCTCCCTACCTAAGAAGCACCTCCTTTCCCATTTCCCTGATCAAATCACTTGTACCCAGCTGTTCCCTTCTCTATTGCTCCCTAACCTTCCTATCCTGGCAATGATCCTGTGTTACTTTCCTGTAGTTACTACAGGCCATGTATTCACATCTCAGGATTTGGAGCTAGCAGCCCCCAGTAAGAGAGAACATGCACTATATATGTTTCTGGGTCTGGGTTACCTCACTCAATATGATCTTAGTTCCGTCCTTTTACCTGCAGAAGTTCATGATCTCACTTTTCTTTACAGCCGGATAGCATTCCACGGTGTATATGTACCACATTTTCATTATCCCTGCCTCAGTCACAGGACATTTAGGTTGTTTCCATTTCCTAGCTATTGTGAGCAGAGCAGCAATGGACATGGCTGAGCAAGCGTGCATCTGTGGAGTAGGACGTTGCATCCTTTGGGCATCTGCCAAGGAGGGACATGGCTGAGTCACATGGTAGATTTATTTTTAGCTTTTGGGGAATTCCCCCCACTGATTTCCATAGTTTCTGTACCAGTTTTCTGTCCCACCAACAGTGAGGGAAAGTGTAGTAAAGAAGCACGGGCCTTTACTACACTTTACTACCCTGCGCCCGGCTAGCTTATACCCGAAATAATTACACAGAAACTGTATTAATTAAGTGACTGCCTGGCACATTAGCTCTAGCGTCTTCTTGACTAACTCTCACATCTTAAACTAACCCATATCTAGTAATCTGTGTATCACCACGGGGTCATGGCTTACTGGGAAGATTCTAGCCTACATCCAACTGAGGCTGGAGAAACATGGCGTCTGCCACACTTCCCTTCTTCCCAGTTCTGTTCTGTCTACTCCACCCACCTAAGGGCTGCCCTATCAAAAGGCCAAGGCAGTCTCTTTATTCAACCAATGAAAGCAATACACGAACAGAAGGACCTCCTACACCAGGAAAGTTCCCTTTTCCCCATCCCCCCTCCATCATTTGTTCAGTTGTTCTGCTGAGTTTGTTATGACTGCTGGAAGATAAAATCTCCAAGTTGTTTTGATTTGCAGTTCCCTAATTACTAGAGATTATTAATAGGTTTTTTGCTCCCCATAATAAGTTTCTTCACCGGCACAAGAAGTCAGATCAAGTCATATTGAAAAAGAATAACAATAGGTCTATTGAGCAAGGCAACTTCCAGGCGGTTTCTCAGTCTCAGATCGGGGTCAGGGAAGTTGTGCTCCCCTACCAGGGCAGGAAAGTTTTATAGACTGAGGGGTGATGACGGGTCCACCAGAAGCTTGGTTTGTGCCCAAGTGTGAAGGCCTGCCCTCAGTGTTTGTCTATAAAATTGATTAGTTGCTGTGTGTGTGTGTGTGTGTATGTGTGTGTCTGTCTGTCTGTCTGTCTGTCTGTCTGTCTGTCTGTCTGTCTGTGACAAAATGCCTGACAGAAGGGATTTTGGGCTCAAGGTGTCTGGAAGCACAATCCACAAGACTGCTGAGCTCAGTGTCCGGCAGCAAGAGGGAGCAGCTTGCTCATATCATGGTGGATCAGAAAGCAGAGCTATGACTGGACCTTCTCCAATACCTGCCCCAGAGTCCATATCCACCAGCTAGGTCCATGTTCCAAGGTCCTACAGTCTCCCAAGACAGTACCACCAAGCAAGGAGCAGGTACTGAAATACACGAGCCTGCCGGGGCCAAGCACATCCAGACCATAAAACACTCTGGACCCGACCCTTAGAGGAGCAGCAGGAGCACGGGGTAAACACTCTGGACCCGACCCTTAGAGGAGCAGCAGGAGCATGGGGTAAACACACTCAGCTCCCCATCTGTCTGTCCCGGGGGAGTTTCCTGGAAGCAAAACCCCACATCTGATCAGGAACAGGACATCAGAGCTTCCTCAAGTTCCCTGGAGCAGGAGATAGATACCTGGGCAGCTGTGGAAGCTGTCCTCCTGCCCCTGTCTCCCACAGCGTCTGTCTATATGAAGCCCACTTTGGTTTTTCTTTTCTGTTCTCTTCCCTCTTTTCTCTATCCTTTCTTCTATCTCTCCTCCTTCCTTCTCTCCCTCCTCTTTTCCTCATCTCCCATCCACCTTCTCTCCCATCACCCTATCCCCTCCTCTTTTATCTTCTCTTCCTGTTCTTCATCTCTCCTTCCTCCCCCTTCCAGTTTCTGGTTTCAAGCAATCCTCAGCCTGTTAAGTAGCTGGCACCCTAGGCACCATCCCCACAACAGGCTGGCTTCTGCCATGCACTCTGTGATATTTTCCACCCGCAGGCTCTTTGTATCGCTGGCCACTCAGCTCTGGGCAGGTGAGCCCTGACCCTGCCTCTTCTACTTGCCATCAAATGATGACTAGGTCTTCCTAATGACCTGCCCACAGGAACAGAGAGCCTCTGGGCTCCCAGCGGACCTGGGAGTTTATATTTATCTGCTTCCCTCATGGGAGGTGTCTCCTGGGGATCTAACAGCTGCTATTAGGTGGTAATGATCTCAATTCCCCAAGCAACATGGTGAACAACAAAAAAGAATTAGCAGGTTTTCCCTGCCAGGGCATTCACACCGGCTCTCAGTCTGCCCGCTAGGGACTAGAGGGATTGGTCACAGAACCTATGCTGGCCAGGAACATTAAACCCTGGGGTTGACACCCCTTTGATTCCATCTGAGGGGTGACTGGATTACATCCTTAGAGTGCTGGGCTCTGCAAATGAATTTGCAGCCTACTCTATCAATTAAAAGAAGACCACCCCAACCATGGCCCTTAGTAACCAGTCTCTTCTTTCTTTAGAGGCCATGAAAAAAAATCTTAGACTGTAACCTGGGGCCCTTGAGAGCTAATTCCAGGGTCTTGTGCATATAAGTCAAGGTATAAGGTTTTGTTAATCACCCTGGCTGGTCTGGTACCTGCTGTACATTACACAGCGTACTTTTAACATTTTTTAAATTGAAAAGCATTTTAATTAAAATATACCCCATTTTCCTCTTTCCTGTGCTCCCTCCAATCCAAGATGTGTTCCCTTCCTCCAACTTCTCCTATGTTCTCTCCTTGCTGCCTCTTAAATCAATGCCTCTTTGTGATAATCATTGTTACATATATTTATATAAATGCATAAATATATAGCTACAATCTGCTGAAATTAGTGTGGCTTATGTATACAGTTTCAGGGTTGACCCCTTTGTGTTTGGGTAACTAGTTAGGGGGATCATCCCTGGGAAAGAATAATTCTCCCTCTGTTAGTAGTCATTTGTTTCCTGTAGCTCTTTGCATAGGCAGGACCCAGTGATAACTCCCTACTGAGTTAGCATGTCTGTTGATGCTGTCATTGCTCAGTCTTTGTTTAGCAGCCATATTTTTAATGTATGATCAGTGAAGCTTCCCTATCATTTCTAGGACACAGTTTCAGCAGACCTCCTGGTTCTCTGGCTCTTGCAATCTCTCTGGGTCATTCACTGAGCCTTAAGTACATGAGTTACATTGTAAATGAATCTGTTGATATGTTGCATGATCTGTTGATCTTGTATTATAATCTGTTATGATATTTGTTGGCCCCCATTTGCTGTAAAGATTCTAACAATTATGTTGTTCTATTTACCAACAAAGACTCGGAAGTTTAATGTTGGGGTGAAAACCTGCTACATCAGAGGAGCTGAGATGCAACCAGCTGGCCTTCCTTTTCAACCAGAGGCCCAGCAAGAGAAGCATCTCTCCACACCGTTCCAAACCAAAACAGTCTATGAATCTCTAAGCCTTCCCTTCTTCCCATTCATCTTTCTCTCTGTCTTCCCAGGTCCTCTGTACTCTCTATGGATAATTCTTGTCATTGACTCTGCACCCTAATCCAAGGTTAATTTTACTGACACAGTCTTGGAGTGTCACAGTGTGATCAAATATCCCACTATATTCTCCCCCTCCTTTGTCTAAATAAAAAGGAAAGGTTCTAACACAGTAAAACTATACACAATAAGAACCATTATCAGATAAGAATTCCACTCACAATGCCCAGTCCTTTAGTTTTTTGGCAAACTCAGAGGAAGTATTTTATTGTCTACAGTGGTGGGACTGTGAGGTGCCTGGGGCCAGGGTGAAGATACTGCGGGACCTCGGTGGGAGAAGCTGCCTGCAGAGTGACTGTGGGCAGTGGGGAGAATTGGTGGCTTCAGAAGCTGCTGTGCAATCTTGTGCCATGCACTGGGTGCCAAATACTGATTTTATCTAAGTTGTTCTATTTACCAATAAAGATTCAGGAGTCAGATGTTGGGATGAAAATGTGCTAGATCAGAGAAGCCGAGAAGCAACCAGCTAACCTTTCTTTCTGGCCAGAGACATCAACAGAAGCATCTCTTCACTTGTCCCAAACCAAAAAGACCATGAATCTCTAAGTCACTCTCTTGTCCTTCCTGTGAGCTCTCTATCTGTCTTCCCAGGTCCTCTATGACTAATTCTTATCAGCTTGTCACTGGCTCCGCCCCCAATCCAAGGTTAATTTTAGAAACACAGTCTCACAATGCGACCAAATGTCCCACAACATACTTAAATATTTAAAAATTGAAAACCATTTTATTTTATTTTATTGTCTGACTGGATATCTGTGCACCACATGTGTGCAGTGCCCTTGGTGGTCAGAAGAGGGCATTAAATCTCCTGGAACTATCATCGGAGATGTTTGTGAGCCAATGCGTGGGTGCTGGGAGTTAAACTGCGTCCTCTGGAATAGCAGCCAGTGTTAACTGCTAAGCCATCTTTCCAGGCCCTTCTAACTTTAAATTTTTATTTATTATTGCTGTGTATATGATGGGGACCTGTGTGCCACAATGCACGTGTAGAAGGCAGAGGACAACTTTGAGGAGTTGGTTCTTCCTTTATTTACCTTTTATGTGGGTTCTGGAAATCGAACTCAGGACATCAGCTTTGCACAGAAAGTGAACACATTGAACTATCTCACTAACCCTAATTATTTCTTTTCCAGACAGGGTTTCTCTGTGTAGTCCTGGCTTCCCTAGAACTCTCTCTGTAGACCAGGCTGCATATTAGGCAAGCACTCTAGGAACTGAACCACACCCTAGTCTGTTTTCCAGTGCAATCTTACCTTCATTTGATTCTTGCTACAACCCTTGTAAGCTTATGTTGAAGACACTGAAATTTAGAATTTAATTATGTATTTTGGGATTTTGGAGACAGAGACTCAGTGTGTAATCAAGGTTGGCCTAGAACTACAAGTCCTCTTGCCTCAGTTTCCTATGCACTGGGATTACAGGTACACGCCTCTTGCAATCTGAAGGTTGGGGTAGAAACACACATTCTTCAGGAACAGATGCCATCCAACTCACAGCAGCCAATAACCAAGCACGTCACTGTCCAGCATGGAGAGGCAAGGACTCTCATCGTATCTGTCTTCTAGATGTTAGATGCCATCCACACCTTGGGAACTCAAAGGAAGCCCAGGAGAAAGGACAGAAATTTCCTCTTGGGATTGAGGTGAAGTCCTCATCTCTCTGAAGAGGGGGTTGAACTAGTCACGAAGCTCAGTGACAGGACACACGTCACCAAGCCATCAGCAACGCTTTTGCTATATTCTGCTTCGCTACCACATTAGCTTCCTATTGTACTGAGTACATGCAATTTCCTTTAAGCCAGCAGATCTAAAATTTATTTTTGTCTCCAGCCCAATTAGGAGAAAAATCAGGATTCCACCTGCTCCCACTTCCCAGTGGAAGACAGTTAGGTGATAAAAATGGAACGATGTCCTAAAGCCATCTGAAAAGCCGGGGGATTGCAAGTACATCTGTTTTGACTTCTGTTCCATGCAATGCATACATAGCTTAAAGCCCATTTATTGAACAATTATAAGCCAAATCTCTGCTGAAACAGATGTGTTATTAAACACTGTGGGGCTTGCCAAACAGCCCACAGTCAGTGAACAACAACGCGAAGCTGAGCCTGTAGCTTGAGCTGAGCAAAAAGTGCAGCAGTGGGAAGTTATGGTTAAGTGACGACAACGTAAGGACAGAATGGCCTTCCAGGGCCTTCTAGAAACTTCTCTTGTCAGAGTGCCCTTGTGCACTGTGGTACAGTCCTGCCTTGCTGGTCAGATGTCCTAGCAGGACACCTGTTAAACAGTCAATTTTTGTCAGTGGTGGTGGTGCACACCTTTAATTCCAGCACTTGGGAGGCAGAGACAGGTGGATTTCCATGAGTTTGAGGTCAGCCTGGTCTACAGAGTGAGTTCCAGGACAGGCCAGGGCTACACAGCGAAATCCTGTTTCAAAAAACAAACAAAACAAAACAAGTCAATTTTACTCTTAAAATTGTTTAGTACATATCTTTTAATTAATTAATTAATTAATTAATTTTCAACTTGATCAGTTTCCCCTCCCTCCCTCCCTCCTCTCCTCCCAGTCCTTTCCCCGACCTCCCTTCTTGCTCCACCATCCACTCATTCTTTCTCTTCAGAAAAGGCCAAGCCTCGCGTGTATATCAAGTTGCAGTAAGATTAGACATCTCCACTCCTATTAAGGCTGGATGAGGCAACCCAGCCGGAGGGAAGGGTCCCAAAATCTGGCACAGGGTCAGAGCCACCCCTTTTTCCCACTGTTAGAAGTCCCACAAGAAGACCAAGCTACACAACTATAACATATACGCAGAAGGCCCTAGGTCAGTCATGTGCAAGATCTCTGGCTGGTGGTTTAGTCTCTATGAGCTCCTATGAGCCCAGGTTAGTTGATTTTATGTTGTGTGTGTGTGTGTGTGTGTGTGTGTGTGTGTGTGTGTGTGTGTGTGTGTGTGTGTGTGTGTGGTATCTTTGGCCCCTCTGGCTCTCACAGTCCTCCCTCCACAGGATTTCCCAAGATTCACCTAAAATTTGTCTGTGGGTCTTTGCATCTGTTTCCATCATTTGTTGGGTGAAGCTTCTCTGATGACAGTTGGGCTAGGCAACAATCTATGAGTATAGTAGAATATCATTAGGAATCATTTCATTTACTCTTTTGTAATTGCTAGGCATGTTTGGGTCTATTTTAGGTGTCTGGATTATCTAGCCTCTGGGTCCTGGCCCTCCAGGCAGTGACAGGGGTGGGCCCCCTCTCGTGGCCTGGGACTCAAGCTAGACCAGTCATGGTTGGTCACTCCCATAAGTTCTGCAACACCTAAGGTGTTCCAACCCCTCCACTGCAAGTCTTTCCGGGTTACAGGAGATGGCTGATTCAGGCGCTGTACTCCCCATTGCTAGAAGTCTTAGCTAGGGTCACCCTCATAGAGTCCTGAGGGTTTCCATTGCATTAGGTTTCTAGTTCATCCCAGAGATGCTCACTGATTCCAGCTGCCTTTCCAGTACTCTCTCCCTCCATCTCTCCCCACCGGATCCCTCCTGTTTCCATGCCCACCCACCCATCCCAATCCTTCCCCACCTCTATCTGTGATATCTATTTCCCATTCACAGTGAGATTCACGTTTTCTTCACCCTAGCCCTCCTTGTTACTTAACTTCTTTGGGTCTGTGGATTGTAGCATGATTATCCTCTACTTTATGGCTAATATCCACCTATAAGTGAGTACATACCATGCTTATCTTTCTGGGTCTGGGTTACCTCATTTAGGATGATCCTTTCTAGTTCAATCCATTTGCCTGAAAATTTCATGATGTTATTGTTTTTAACAGCTAAGTAATACTCCATTGTGTAAATGTACCACATTTTCTTTATCCATTTTTTGGTCGATGGACATCTAGGTTGTTTCCAGTTACTTGCTATTATGAATGAAGCTGTTACGAATATAGCTGAGCAAGTGCCCTTGTGGTGTGGTGGAGCATCCTTTGGATATATGCCCAGGAGTGGTATAGCTGTGTCTTGAGGTAGGCCAATTTCCAGTTTTCTGAGAGATCGCCATATTGATTTCCAAATTCGCTGTATAAACTTGCACTCTCACTACCAGTGGAGCAGTGTTCCTCTTTCTCCACATCCTTGCCAGCATGATCTGTCACTTGTGTTTTTGATCTTAGACATTCTGATAGGTGTAAGAGGGAATCTCAGAGTCATTTTGATTTGCATTTCTCTGATGACTACGGATATTGAACATTTCTTTTTTTCATTACTTAAAAAAAATACCAATCCAAATTCCCACTTCCTCCCCTCCTCCCACTCCCCTCCCACTCCCTCCACACACCCTTCCTTCCACCCACCTCCAATCTTAAGAGAGGGCAAGGTACCTGCCTTGTGGGAAGTCCAAGGCCCTCTCCACTACATCCAGGTTGAGCAAGGCATACATCCAAAGAGAATAGGATCCCAAAAAGCCAGTACATGTAGTAGAGACAGATCCCAGTGCGATTGTCATTGGCCCCTCAGTCTGCCCCAACTGTCAACCACATTCAGAGGGACTAGTTTGATCCCATGCTCATTCATTCCCAGCCCAGTTGGAGTTGGTGAGCTCCCATTAACTCAGGCAAATTGTCTCAGTGGGTGAACCCTTCATGGTCTTGACTTCCTTGCTTATACTCTCCCTCCTTCCACTCTTCAACTGGACCTTGGGAGCTCTGTCCAGTGCTCCGATGTGGGTCTCTGTCTCTGTTTCCATCTGTTGTTGGACGAAGGTTCTATGGTGATATTTAAGATAATCATCAGTCTGACTACAGGGCAAGGCCAGTTCAGACACCCTCTCCTCTATTGCTTAGGGTCTTAGCTGGGGACATCCTTGTGGAACATTACTACAATGTTCATGAGGGAAATTTCATCGTTGAGTCTGTGTGGTTTGGGCATCAGGGTGTCTGTGACCTCATAAAATGAATTTGGCAATGTTCTTTCTGTTTCTATTTTGTGAAATAATTTGAGGAGTATTGGTATTAGCTCTTATTTGAAAGTCTGGTAGAATTATGCACTAAAACTACCTGGTCCTGGGCTGGTTTTGGTTGGGAGACTTTTAATAACTGCTTTTATTTCCTTAGGTGCTATTGATCTATTTAAATTGTTTCTATGATCTTGATTTAATTTTGGTAGGTGGTATCTATTGAGAAAATTGTTCATTTCTTTTAGATTTTTCAATTTTGTGGAGTACAGGATTTTGAGGAATTCTTTGGATTCCCTCAGTGTCTGTTGTTATGTCCCCCTTTTTGTTTTTGATCTTGTTAATTCAGATAGTCTTTCTTTGTCTTTTAGTTAGTTTGCATAAGGGTTTGTCTATCTTGTTAATTTTCTCAAACATTCAAGAAACCTATGCTCAATGATTCTCATGGTGGAGACTGTTCACCAGCAGGTTGCCAAAAGGGGACACTTTTCCCTATGACACCTAAATCAACTTCTAAAGCACCCATCCCCTGTGCTTGCTTTCTCTATGATCAAACTAGAGAGTGCTGTCGATGTTGGCCAGAGACTATGGAGGCTGTCCCTGGTCCTGTAGGAGACACGGCGCATACTCAGGAAGATGTGCTGCCTTGTATGCAGACCAGCCTTGGATATTCTAACTAACGACCCATGGCACCCCAGATGGGAGATGAGGATCACCGGTGAACTTTACATCTGGTAAATATTTATCATAGCTGCCCGTCAGACACAATCAAAATAAAGAGGGTACCTATCCCAGTCTCTCAAACTCTAGGTATAGGCATCTGGTAGAAGCTCCCCAATGGTCCTTACATCTCTAACATCACCCCTTTTAGACACTATTGATCCCACTTCCCTGTCTTATCAGCCTCTGCATATCAGCCTCAAACAGAGATCCTTCTGCCTCTGCCTCCCAAGTGCTGGGGCTAAAGGCGTGTGCTACCATGCCTTTCAATGAGAGTCTTCTTGCTGCATCACCCCATGGTTGACAGTGAGAGAGAAAGAGGAGGGAGGAGAGAAGACTTCAGTGTCCAACTCTTGCCAATGGACAGGTCATCCAGGTAGAAAGTAAACACGGAAATAATGGAACTAACAGACATCATGACTCAAATGGACCTAACAGAACATCTCACCCAAATCCAAAAGAATATACCTTCTCCTCAGCACCTCATGGAACATTTTCCAAAACTGAGCATATACTTGGTCACAAAGCAAGTCTCAACAGATAAAAGAAAATTGAAATAACCCTCTGTACCTTATCAGACTACCATGGATTAAAGTTGGATTTCAACAACAGAAATAACAGAAAGCCTACAAACTCATGGAAACGGAACAACTCTCTACTGCATCACCACTGGGAAGAAGTAGAAAAAGGAATTAAAACCTCCCAGAATTCAATGAAAATGAGTGCACAAAATATCCAAACTTATGGGACACAATAAAAACCATGCTAAGAGGAAGCTTCATTAAAAAAAATAGCATAGAGGGGGAAAGAAATCTGAACATTTTCCATCACCCAAATCACTTTCCTCTGCCGTCAGAACCTGCATTCACACACGGCTTTCCTGGCCCCTCAGAACTTAAGCTTTCACGTTCTCAGACCCCCATTGCCACTGGGCTGCGTTTTCACCGATAGACTCTCCTGGACTCTCTAGGGACGTCAGTCCTGTCCCACAGAGCCAAGTCTCAGCTTCTCTCCATGACCCCTTCGTGTCTTTTTAAAACTAATACACCTAGGTGTCCCTTATGTTACCAAGTTCAGCTACCAGCCGGAGGCACGTTCCTGTATGAGTGCATGGGAGGAGGTACAGCTTTAATTCCTTGTTAAACATCCATTTTTTTTTTAAATCTTACCACAAACTTGTCTTTATGGTTTTTGTTTTCAGGACAGGGATTATCTTACAAAAATAGAGAAAACAGGCATAGGGGTAAGGCCCAGTGAAGGAGAGATGAACAAGGGAGTTAGAGGGAACTGAATTGACCTTTGACAGCCTGACGTAGAGCAATTCCCTTACTCTATTAGGACAGACTGTTGTTGGTTAGAGCTGGGGGCATCTCCATTTGTAAGAGGTACCCTGGACAGGTGTAGTTAGAAGGAAATAGAGGAGGAGGCAGTTAGTTCATCTCTAAAAGATTTTCAGATCATTTGTGCAATCGCAGAAGCCACCATTAAGAATCGAGCATGGGAATGTACTGAGGCCACACTGTTTGTAGCATCGGGGCGAGGCTTTCATAAAATCCACGGCAGTGACAGGAGAGAGGAAGGGTCATGAAATGAACTCCACTGGAGGAAGTTTCTGTGAGCTCCAAGTGGGAGTTGAGAAGCAAGAGAGAAGCCCAGGAGGGCATGGAGAAGCTGCGAGACTTCCAGGACACAGCTGAGAGACAGGAGGTACAAGGTCACAGAGGCCCAGAGGTCTTAAGGAAGCTGTGGGACTTAGCAGGTCGCTCCTGAGAGGCAAGGGAAATGACAACATAGAGGCCAAGAGGTCAAGGAAAGCCGCTGAACCTGGGACATGCAGGCAGCTCCTAAGGGAGGGGAGGATCAGCACAAATTCTAGTTGGTCTTAATAACAAAAACCAGAGTTGATGTGGGGGTTAATGCTGAAGATCAGAGAAGCAGAGCGCCAGCCGCTAGAGTTACCTCTACGGATGCCCAGACTGAAGGGGCGATCCTGTCCTCAGACTGCATCTCCAGACGCCATCTGTCTCCACCAAACCTCAGACTACACTGCTCTTCAGACTTGTCCAGCCTTATATTCCTCTTTCCGCCCAGCCATATCACTCCTGTGCTCCCTGTGCTGGGATTAAAGGCCTGTGGCACCACTCCCTGACCTCTAGTGGCTTAACTTTGCACTCTGATCTTCAGGTGAGCTTTTGTTAAAACACAAAATATCACTATGGCGAGAAGAGTCATGAGGGAGCAGAGAGGGTAAATATCGTGGTAACAAGAATTTCAATTTGGGGCCTCTCCAAGCAAATTGAGAGACTCGTCAGAGAGAAATGTCCTAACTCATAAAGAAGAGTCGTTCCTTTCCACGGGATGGAGGTCCAGTAGGGGAGAGGAAGCTTCCTGGCACACGGGTGTGGCTTTTGTAGTAAAAGTAGACAAAGCAGGGACCTCCATAGTGACACCCGTCCAGTAGAAGGGGAGAGACAAATGGTTAGAGCAGGCAGAGGAGAAAACAGCTGGAGAAGCCCAGGGGTCAAAAGGGCAGAGCAGGGAGAGAGGACACTTACTGAGCAGGAGAGGGAGAGATGGAACAGGAGTGGCTGAAGAGGCGGACTCTGGCAGAAGCCAGCAAAAGCAAAGTATTTGTCCATACCTCAGGGGAGTCGGCCCAGCAGCTTGAGTCCACTTGAAACGTGGAGACGAGGGCATGGCAGAAAGGTCCACGTAGCATTTTCTGCCAGTGCTACCCGAAGAGAGGGAACTCTGGAAGGGGGTGGTGTTTGGAGATCCCATAAGTTAGGGGATGGGACAGTGGTAAAAAAGAGGACAGTAGTGGGTGACCAGAAGGGTAACCCTTTTATTCACGTATAAGAAGTTCAGCTGCGGCCAGAGCACATAGGCAAGGTGCCATCCTTGGACAATATGTTTTAATTTTTTGATAAGTATGCAACAGGTGTAAAGGAAGGTCCCAGGTAGTGACCAGGAACCTGAGGGCATATCCTCCTTTCCTGTAACCTGGAGAGAGAAAGGGCAAGTTAAGTCCAGAAGATGCCAGGCTGAAGCCTATGAAGCAGCTTAGCCATGGGTGCAAGAAGGGATTCATGTGGGGGCCAAGGGCCACCTCACATAGCGTGTGGCAAGAAGAGAGAAAGAAGAAATCCAAGAGCACAAGAAGCTGACCATCCCTAGGAAGGACAGGATTTCATTCTTGGTGGTGGGGGCTGTCAGTGACTGAATTAAGTGTTTTCTATCTAGGGTAATGGCCTTGTGTGCTAGAACAATAGCTAACCCCAGATCAGTAACCTGGGGAGTGGACTGCTGGACCCAAGAGGGTGAGACCTTACATCCTCAGCTGGACAGAAAGTTTAAAAAGCTAGAGGTGTCTGTCTGGCTAATTTGCAGGCATGGACTACGAAGAAGATTGGTTATGTACTGTATGAACTTGGATTTAGGAAGAGAAAAAGAGTAAGTCAGAGGATAGGGCCTGGCCGAAGAGATGTGGAATATCCCGGAACCCCTGGGGTACGACAATCCAGAAGAGCTGGGGGGGGAGACAAGTATCCAGGTCAGTCCAAGTAAAGGCAAAGGGTGTTTTGTGATTGGGAGTCAAGAGGTATGGAACATAAGGCATCCTTGGGGTCTAGGAGAGAGGAATGGCAGGCCTCTGGGGGGTGGTGATCTGGGCCTTTCCACATCGGTCTTTCATCAGGAATTGTCCCACAGACCTGCCTGCACTGAGCTCCCTCTCCCAGGTGTGTGTAGGTTGCACTAAGCTGCCCAGCCTGGGGGCCTCCGGAACATGGTAGCAGCAGAGAGCTGGTCCTGCCAGCTCCTCCGACCCTCAAAAGCACATGTGGCATAGGCAACTTCCCCACAGAAATAAACAAACAAGTGTAATTTTTAAACATTTAAGGGTTTGAAGAGGGGGTAGTGGCACCTGCCTTTAGTCCTAGCACTTGGGGCCTTGTCTAATAATAAAATACGTGAAGTCAAACAGGGACTGGGAGAGCAGGTGAAGAGCCTGCTTTGGAAACACAAGAACCTCAATCCAAGTGCCAGAACCCAAGTGAAACAGCTAGCCATCACGGTATTGCCTTACGATGCCAGTGCTGAGCCGGAGGAGACAAGAACGCCTCTCAGTAGCCTCCTAGCCTCTCGCTGTGTTCCAGGTCAGTGAGATACCCTAGCTCAACAAATGACAGGAAGCACGTGAGGAGTAACATTCAAGGCTTCTGGCCTCTTCATGAATGCACACACATGAGCACATACATGTACACAAAAGAAAAAAAAATAAAGACAAAACAGAAAGAGTAAAACATCACCAGCCGCAGTAACAGAGATGCACTGCTTATTTTCCTTATGACTGTGACCAAACACTTATACCCCATGATGCACGGAAGACTGAGTCTCCCTTGGTAGAAAGAAGGTGGGTGGAGTTCACAGTGGGAGTCAAGGCTCCTCACATCCTGGGGGCAGGAAGCCAAGAAAGGGGAATGCAGACTCTCAGCTGGCTTTCTTCTTTTTCTCCATTTATTGAGTGTGAACCCTGAGCTTGTGAGACAGTGCTGCCTACCTTCAGGGTGGGTCTTCTTTAGGTAGACCAGAATGCCCTCTACTTATAGTGATCCTCCAGCCTCTGCCTCCAGAGTGCTGAGATTAAAGGTGTGCAACATCATGCCTGGCACAACCGATACTATTTTAAGAGCATTTCCCCAAATTATTCTGGAACTGTAAGGAATGTCTAGGAGTCAGCAACACTATCCTCAAACATTGCTCACGGCTCCCATGGCTGCCCACAGACAGCTAGCTGCCATCACTCATCAGAGAATCCTCTTTTTACAGCAAGTGGAAACCACAACTGGACGCAATGAAGAGATCAGAAGATTGCAGTGAGCCCAACCCTGATGGATACATCTACATCATTGCTCCTGCATCTGTGGCTCAGGGAACATGGAGGAAGAGGGCACAAAAAGATGGTAAGAGCCAGAACACCAGGAAGCCTGCTGTGAAAACCATCTCTCCTAGAAATGGCTGTATAAAAACCAGAAAGTGGCGGTATCAATAAATCTGCTAACACGGAAGGGGAATAGTTTCACTGGGTCCTACCTGTAGGTGAAGAACTATAGGCAACTAATGTCTTCTGACGGAGTCATTAGGCGACAGAGATTTAGTCTCTCCCAGGGATGAGCTCCCTCACTGTTATCTAATATAAGGTAATCAGCCTTAAAACCACATGCACAAACAACAAAAATGGACTCTACAGGTTATATTTATATATTTTCACATACATATACACATACATATAAATACACATACATACAGGCATACGTATACACACATGTATACACATACATATACACACATACATACACATATGCATATACACATACATATATGTGTGTACATAGCACAATGGTCCTAGAAAAAGAAGCTATTAACTTGAGAATGACGGGTGTAAGAGGGGTTGGAGGGAAGAAAGGAGAGGGAGAAAGTGACATAGTTATGTGTTAAAGTTGCTTGATAGAAGAGAAAACAGACTAGAGTGAAAGGAAGTGTCACGACTCCCACTGCTTGCAAAGTGGACAGACAGCAAGGTCTGTATCTGCTTCACAACAAAAGCAACCAGATCCACTGTGTTCAAAGGAGAATTTAGTTAGTTAGTTATTTACTTTTTTCTAGCTTTTGATACAGGGTTTCACTGTGTAGCCCTGGCTATCCTGGAATTCACTCTGTAGACCAGGCTGGCCTTGAACTCAGACAGATCCCCCTGCCTCTAACTCCCGAGTGCTGGGATTAAAGGTGTGCGCCACCACTGCCCAGCTTACTTATTTTTATTTGAGACAAGGCTTCTGAGACTGTCCTAGAACTCACTCTGTAGCCCCGGCTGGCCATCCCCTTGTCTTGGACTCCTGAGTGGTGGGATTGCAGATGTGTGCCACTTTACCTGGCTTTCATGCGCCTGCTTTGTTTTCTTTCATCGTCACAATTGCCGTGTGTCATGATTGCCGTGTGTTGAAGTGGACTTTGCCCAGAACACGTAAGTGGCCATTTGCTCACCTGGACAAACAGCAGAGGTGTTCTCAGAGTGATGGCTGCCAGGTGGCACAGTTCCCAGCCAGGGCCCGTGTGTGAAGCTGTCAAACTTGGAGCAAGCACTCTCCCTTTGTGTGGGCTGTTATAAGCACAGCTGCCCTGTCCCTTGGCCAAGGGGAACATGCCCTGGAGTCCACAAACAACATGCATGCTCTCCTTTCTCTGGTGGGTAGCTCAGGATGATGTTGCCAGGAATGGAGATGTGTTGTAGGAATTTCTCCTGGAGAGTCATCACACAGGCTTCTCCGGGAATCTGCTTTTTTCTCTCATCCTGTATCCTTTGGTAGCAAGAAGAGAGTAAGATAATGCGATGAGTCCATAGCCAGCTAGTGAGAAAGACCGCCTGACCTGCAGCAGCAGGAAGCTGGAGAAGGAAAGATTGCCCTTCCCTGGACCTGGTGCCTCACCTGGTTTCTGGAAGGCTCTGTTGCTCCCTGCCTGCCATTCAGCTCATCCAACAGGAGTCTCTTACGGACAAAAAGAGAAAGAAGGTGAGCAGACCTAACCTCCTGCAGCCCTGGTTGCCAAGAGCCTCGTGTTTCCTTCTGCTGGGGGCCACGCCTCCTTCTCCTGTCTGCTTGTTCAGGAGACTTCTCATTGCTCTTTCAAATTTTGCCGCAGGCGCCTTCTGTGGCCATCGCGTCATCCAGCTAGCACTATGCTTGTTGTTCATTTAAGTGCTTTGAAGGCTGGTCACCAGTTTCGAGTGTGGTCTGCTTTCTATGAACTCTGGTGGAAAGGGGAGCCCGCTCTGGCTAAGGATGCGCAGCAGCCTACACAGCAGACAAACTTGTGCAGCTTTTCCATAAGCCTGGGGTGGAAATGTGGGTCTTATCATGTACGTGTTGCTGACTGTAGACCTACGCCATGGAGAGCTTAGTGGGTTCCCGAAAGTCTCAGGGCTGGTAGAAACGTAGGCGCAAAGTGTCTAATGCAGGTTTTCTGGGTTCAGGCCTTTAACCATTCTTGTTGCTCTGGACTTTCCTAGGAGATGATGGTGGAGATAATGGTGACAATGAAGAGCACTGTGACGGTGATGTAGTAATGTTGGCCATGGTGAGATGAGGGTCATGGTGGTGATGGCTATAGCGATAGCGGTGGCAATGGTGACTGTCATGGTGGTGATGTAGTGATGGTGGTCATGGTGGAGATGATGGTGGTGGTTGTGGTAATGATGGTTTGTGTTGGTTAGTTGGTTAGTTTTATCTCAACTTGACACAAGCTAGAATCGTTTGGGAAGAAGGACTCTCAAATGAGAAAATGCTTCCGGAAGACCGATCTGTAGGCATGACTGTGGGGCATTTTCTTGATTAATGGTTGATGTGGGAGAGCCTAGCCCACTATGTATGGAGCCATCCCTACACAGGTGGTCTGGAGTGTGTAAGGAAGCAGGCTGAGCAAGCAGGGGGAACAAGCCAGTAAGCAGCACTCCTCCATGGCCTCTGCTTCAGTTCCTGACTCCCGGTTCCTGCTCTGGCTTCTCTCAGTGAAAGACTAAGCTGTAAGGAGAAATAAACTCTTCCCTTCTCAAGGTATTCTTGGTTATGGTCTTTATCACAGCAATAGGAAGCAAACTAAGTTCATGGTGATGGTGATTGCGATGGTGGCAAAGATGGAGGTGGTGATGATAGTGGTGGTCATGGTGATGGTAGTGGTAACGGTTGTAGTGGTGATGATAATAGTGATGTTGGTGGTAGCAGTTATAGTGGTAGTGATGGTGATGATAATGGTGGTAGTGGTGATGGTGGTAGCGGTTACAGTGGTGGTGGTGGTGGTGATAGTGGTGATGATAGTGATGGTGGTGGTGTTGATAGTGGTTGTGGTGGTGGCAGACACAGTGATGATTGTTCATCATACAGCCTTACATTTGGACAGAACCCACAGATGCTCTCTGGTTGAATAAAACTCTCACGATGCCTTTGAACAACCCAACTAAGGCCTTGGAACCCAACATCCCACCTGAGACACGGTGCTATTCTGAAAAATCCCTTCGCAGACACACCTAACAATCACATCTTGCCAACTATGTGGGTATCTCTTAGCCCAATCAAGCTGACACCTGGAATGAGCCATTACAGCCATATTCTAAACTACTCCAGATTGCAGTGGCTTGAACTGGGTATGGTCGCACGTGCCATTCATCCCTGCTGTCAGGAATCGGAGGCAGGGGGAATCACCAGCTCAAGATGAGACTGGGTTTCTTAGTGAGACTGTGTGGGTTGCTTGGCAGATATCCAGTTGGGTGGTGCTTAGCTAGGTGACAGCTCAGGTGTCTTTCATTGTTCTCAGGGTAAGTGCAAGAGGACAGGCCATATCCACACCTCAGGTTGGCTATGTGCCTTCAACTAAAGCAATTCATAGGGCCACGTCCGGCCCGAGGGGTGGAAGAGCAGGTGTTGCCCCACTGAAAATGCAGCAAGGCTCTGTAAACAGGAAGGAGTGAATAACTGAGCAATTGTTCAACCTAAAAAGCCACGGGAGTTAGAAGAGAGCTGACTCAGGCTGGTCTCATTCACGTGAAGGAAAATCAGAACTTTTTGACATTTCCAAAGGACTTCTAAGGAAGCTGGGGTGGCTATTTATGTTCACAGAGTGACTCACAGGAGTCACATGGCATGAAATAGGAAAATTCGATGCTAATTGTGCAGCCCCAGGGCTCCCTGCCTAACAGTAATAACATCTTGTGTTGTTCGGCCTTTTCCAGCTCACAGTGCCTCCAATGGTAGCATCTGACTTCACAGTCAAAACAACCGTTCTCAGGTCTTAACCCGGAGGGAACACAGGCGGAAGAGACTTGTTCAAGGTAACACAGCTTTCAACTCATAAAAGCACTTGCTGGCTGTAAATGTTTGTATCCCCCAGTTGGTAAAGTGTTTGCTATTCAAGCCTGAGTACCCCAGAAGCCATGTTAAAAACTGGAGGGGTGGTGGGGTAGCAACAGCCAGTCACCCTGGGCTGAGGTGGGGGAGGCAAGTGGATCCATGGGGTGCACTGGCCAGCTAGTCTAAGCTAAACAGTGAACTCCAGGCCAATAACTGGGGCTGTTCTTTGGGCTCTAGGAGCATGCGCATGCACACAAAGACACACACACACACACACACACACACACACACAGATTGCTTTGTACACAGTCAATGCCTATTCATTCACAGATCCTGGATGCTTCCACAGGGCAAAAAGAGTAAAGAAGCCGCCTCTGCTTCAGCAACCTCATCCACTTTCTCACTTTGCCGCTGAGTCAGCGCTGGACCAAGGCACAGAGGGGCTTCCCTCTCCATCAGCAGCTGGCCGGAGCCCACCAGCCTGGGGCTGTGCTCTTCTCTCTCCGCAGACTTCCACATTTCTTCAGATAGAAACAGTTTTTTGTTGTTGGTAAAGATTTCGTGTGTGTGTGTGTGTGTGTGTAAGTATGTGCATTGTGTGGTGAGCGTGGAGGTCAGAGGTCAACCTCAGGATGTCAGGCTTGGCAGCAAGCTCCTTATCTGATGCCATCTTGAGGGCCCCCAAATAGAAGCAAAGAGTGCAACAACCCTGGGGTGGGGTGGTCCCAACATCTTCAGCGAGCTTTGCTTCCTTGCCTGTGCTTGTCCCTCCCTTCTTTTGTGTGTGGGATATTTTTTTTAAAAGATTTATTTTTGTTTCTATGTGTGTGCATTGCACACATAAGTGCAGCTGCCCTCAGAGGCCAGAAGAGGGTGACAGGTCCCCTGGAGGCACAGTCAGCAGAGGCTGTGAACCACCTCGCTGGGTTGCTGGGAAGTGAGCACTGGTCCTTTGTGATAGCAGTGTTTGCTCTTAACTACAGAGACTGACATTTGCTTAAAGTGTGTGTGTGTGTGTGTGTGTGTGTGTGTGTGTATGTGCAGGCGCACGTGCATGTGAAGAGGTTAGATAGAGAACATCTTGCAGAATCGAGGGCTGGGTGGCCCTATTAAATATTAGTCACGGATTCACCATGTGGCTCCAGGGTTGAATGTAGGTTGTCAGGCTTAGAGGTGGGCACCTTTACCCAGGGAGCCATCTTGCTGGCCTCTAGCTGTTTCTTATGGGAAAAACACAACACTATCAACTTTAAAACGGATCGCAGGTGTCCAGTGTGGCAGCGGAAGTCTCTGATCCCAGTACTGGGGAGGCTGAGGCAGACGAATCTCTGAGAGTTCGAGGCCAGCCTGGTCGGGTTCCAGCACGGCCAGGGCTCTGTAGTGAGACCCTGCCTCAATCAATCAATCAAACAAACAAACAATCAATCAGTGAGTAAGTAAAGTAAATCGCGGGGAGCGTTGGTTGGGGCGTGGTACAGCCCTTGCCTAGCATTTCCCAGCATTTTCTAAGTCCTGGGTTCCATTCCTTAAAGAGGAGGAGAAGATCTTTAGTCTTACTGCTCAGTTGCAGTTTAGCGCGAAGTTCGCGGTCCACGACCCTGAGCCCCAGAGCCTGCTTCCCCCTCCTCTGTCCTGCTGAGGTAATGTCGCTCTGAGGAGGTCAAGGCAGAAGAAACCTGTTTCCAGGGCATGGATTAGCAGTTGCACCCTAAATACTGTTTTTCTAAGAGCATGAATAATTTAGGTCGCCATCGGCAAAGGGGATGTGGCTGAAATTCCGGGCAGCCTCCTGCCTTCCTGCCGCCTCGCCAGGAACAGGTAGGTGGAACAGGGAGGGGTTCCTTGAGTGTCACCGCAGCTCTGCTTCTCAGAGACGCCAGCCCCTCGAAGCCCCTCCCTTCCTTAGTTCTGCTCCGCACTGAGAAGTCACCTTAAGGGACACAGACAACCAAGAAAAGCCCATTGCAAGGAGCGATGGGGGAGGCTTGCTCTCAGCTCCTGGTTGGAAGGTCACTTGGCTGAGAATGATCACAGGGCTCGGTCTGTCCAGCCTTCCCCCTAGCTTCGGAGAAGCCGCTCCCTCCTTCGCGCCACAGCTGGCGCAGCTGCCCTGTTCCACACTGGCTTCACTGCACAGGTCTCCGCGCCCCACGCAGCTGTTTTATGCACCCCTCGGGCTGGTTCATGGGTCGGTGTACCACACACTGCTTGCAAGCCTCGGCGTTGACCTCTCGCGACTCCAGGAGAACTGGCCATGGCACCCACTAGATCCGGTGCAGGTAAGCAGGGCTCCTCAGAGTTGGGAGCCTGGGGTAGGACATGGCGTTCGACTAGGAGTTCGGTGTTTCTTTTTATTGCAATAGATCTTCAGCCCCCTTCTGTGAATAAGTTTTCTTTTGAGTTGATTTTCAAATTTTATTTGATTCTCTGAAAAACAAAACAAACCACGTCTTTCTCTGGAGAGTTTCTCTTGAAGTGTGTGTAAGTGAATAGACGTATTTCTTTCTTTAAAATGGTTTTTATGGGGGGGGGTGTCCCAGGGTCTCTCACATGAAAAGAACTCTGCCATTCAGTCGCATCCCCAGCCCCCAAAACCGTTTTCTTCTAACTATTCTCAGCTCTGGGTCTGCAGCCCCAGGCGACCAGTGTCTTTGCCACCTGCTGGGCACACGTGACTGGGCTGTGAGAGTTACTGGCCCAAGTCCAAAAGGCAGCCTGTCCTTTCTCAGCCTCATAGCTCTCAGGGCGTCCCTGCGGCTGGGGTTTGGGGGTCCTCGGCCCAGGCTCCCTGGCCACACGGGTTCCACATGATCTCTGTGGTCTGGTGATGCTGGGTCGGGGCTACTTGGAACTTTGGACAAGAACAACTCTGAATGGCCTCTCTCTCTCTCTCTCTCTCTCTCTCTCTCTCTCTCTCCCTCTCTCTCTCTCCCTCCCTACCTCCTCCCTCTCTCTGTTTCTAGCCTTTATTCTGTCTTTTTTTCTCTCTGTCCCTCTGCTCTGTTTTTTTCTCTTTATTGCTCTCCTATCTATCTCTGACTCTCTCCTCTCTTTCCTTTTCTCTTTATACCTGTGAATTTTTCTCTCCTCCGAGTTTCTCCATACTGACAGCCTTACACACATCCCCTGCAGGACCCTGGGCCAGGCTCATCGGGACTGGGGTGCACATTCCCCCAGCAATCTCATGTCTTTGTTGTGGGGTAGGGGCGTAGGGTGTGTCCCTGAGACCTGGCCCAAGAAGCCAAACCAGAATATGACTGGAGCACAGCAGCTTGGGGGAGCAGGACTAGCCAGCACACCTTCTCCCTGCACCCTCTGCTCTTAGCTCAAGGCCAAGGGCACATCTGAATAAACCCTGCCCAGAACCTGGTCTGGTTCAGGGTTGACAGTTTCACATGGCCTCCTTATGTCCCTTGCAACTTATTTCTAGGGAAATCCCAGCTCATTAGGTGTGCTTAGCTGTGCTCCCCAATTATGTGGCCCAAGTCCCTCCCTTCCTCAACACCTCACCCATGGCTGCAGGGAGATTCCCCCTTCCAGAGTGCCTGAATTTATCTCTGTTGTTCTGTTTTCCCTTAAGATGCAAGAACCCATAGAGGATCATAAGGCTGTCACCCTGCGCAGGTGCCACTTCCCCTCCATGTAAGGTGGGTTAGTTCAATGTCATCTTCTCCCAGGGAGTCCATAATAAGCAGTCCTTGGGGTCAGGAGGAAGAGGGTGAATTTGACATTGAAAGAAATGATGGGGCACTGGCCAGCAAAGGACTGTCCTGAGCTGTCTGCGGTCACTTAGGCTCTAGCATAGGGGTTGAACTATTTCGTTTATTTTTGCTTTATTTTTTTTTTCTGAGACTGGGTTTCTGTGCAGCCCAGGCTGGTCTGGAGCTTTCAGCCTCCTGACTTAGGATATGTATGTGTGCTAGCCCTCCTGGCTACGTTGTTGGTGGGGGTGGGGGTAGCTTATAGGCTCCAAGGAGGCCCCGGGAAGGACCAAAGAGGGAGGTTCTATTCTGGGATCTTTCAATCCAGGCTGTCCTCACAGTATGAGACAGTTCAGAGCTTCTGGCCAGCTCACTCTGACCCCTCAGGCAAGGCCAAGTTCTTCTTGGTCAGTGAAAGGGTTGCTCTAACCAGTGGGTGGAGCCACCCAAGTCCCCAAACACTGCCCTGGAAAGGCAGACCTTGGACAGCAGCCCAGGCTGGGAGATTGTTGGTGAGTGGGGGGGTTTCCTGAGGATTCTTGGATCCTACCAGGACAGGGTGAGAACCGCCAGGATTGCTAAAATACCGAGTAGTCTCGCTGGCTGGGAGACCCTGGAGGCCTCACAGTCACCCACCTATGATCAGGGTTCTTGAGGACGGTAGCAAGGCACCTGGGAGGCTTGGGGTGGGCTACCCAAGCTCCATAAACACAGGCGACTTTGAAATTTACTTCCAGGAGAATGTGTGGCTTTTCCTCTTCCTTCTTTCCACACAGCAGGAGTGTGTTCAAATGTATGAAGCTGCACATGCACATGTGTGCACATGTGTGCCCATGCATGTGGAGGCCAGAGGCTTCCTCAGTCGCTCTCTGCCTTGTTTCTTGAGACAAGGCCTTTTGCTGAGAGCTTGCAGATTCCGCCAGGCTGGTGGCCTCTGAGTTCTAGGGATCCATGTGTCTCTGTCATCTCAGGTTGGGATTACAGATGCCACTGTGCCTGACTATTTTTGTATAAATTCGGAGGAATTAGACTCAGTTCCTCATGCTTGTGTGGCAAGCGCTTTACCAGTCAAACCATCTCTGAAGTCCCTCTCCTTTCTTCCTCTGAGCCACTGCACCTGGCTTGATTTCTCCTTAAAACTGTCACAGTACTTAGGACACCTTGAGGTGCTGCGGCCATCACCCTACATTGCCTTGGGAATCTCCCACCACCCCAGATAGGAAGCAGCGACCAATTTGGGTCACTTCTGCCCCCACCCCGGCTGCAGCAGCACCCACTGTCTGCCATTGGTCCTGGGAGTCATGTGCGCTCTGTTTCTGTACATGGAACCTCATAGTGAGTGGCCTTTGTGTCTGGATCCTCTGACTTCTGATGAATTTCTTCCTAAATTCATCTTTACAGACTTGGGGTGTTAACTGCACATGCACATGAGCTGTGACGGTTGGTGGTGGTTTTCATCTCGCAATCGAGAATCACCTGGGAAGAGTCCCAGTCAGAGACTGTCTGGATCCGGTCAGCCTGTGAGCATCTTTGTGGGCTGTCTGGATTACACTAATTGATGTGTGAAGACCCAGCCCACCATGGATGGCGTTGTTCCCTAAGCAGGGCACCTTGGACTGTATATGCTCAGAGGGGCTGAGAATGAGTGGGCATGTTTATACTCTCTGGACTGTGTATGTGACTGGATGCTTCAAGCTCCTGCTTTGACTTCCCTACTGTGCTGAACTGGTCCTAAACTGTGAGCTAGAAATAAACCTTTTCTCCCCTAAATTGCTTTTGTTAACAACAGACTTAAAGCCAGGACAAACATGGGAGACGCTCTTACTCACCTCACAACTCACGTTTCTTTCTTCCTCTTTTCTCGTGACTGCCCCTTTCCCTACACAGACCAAGGCAGACATTCGAAACAGGACCATGTTCTGGCTCAGGCACCATGGTGCATGCCTGTTATCCTTGCCCTCAGGAAATAGAGGCAGGAGGATTAGGAATTGAGAATAAGCCTTAGCTACGAGGCCAGCCTGGGCTACATGAGACCCTGACTCAATAAAACAACAACAAAAAAGAAGGGGCGACTATACTAGGCACACTCCTAATTCTCCCCAAGACCACTTGTGTGTATTCACGTGCGTGTGTGTGTGTGTGTGTATGTATATGTAAACCAATGATCAAATGCAACTTTTCATCAGAAGTCAAAGCTTTTTAAAAGCCTTAGTTTAAAAAAATATTTTAAATTTATTCTTTGATAATTCATACAACATATCGTTTAATTTATATATTTTTAATTTTATATATTTATCTTCATCTTGTGTGTCCTGTGTACACGCAGTCACATGCAACTGCTGCCGTGTGCTATGGAGGTCAGGGGACAATTTATGGGAGTCAGTTCTCTCCTTCTACTATGTGGGTTTGCGGGGCAGACTTCAAGATTATCAGTTTTGGTGGCAACTGTCTTCATCCACTGAGCCGTCTCACCAGCCCTGTATACTGTATCTTGATAGATATATGACATCTTATATCCATCCACATTTCTCCCTCTCTCCCTTCTGTCATGTGCCTCTCACACTGAGTAAGTGGGGCGTGGTGGTGACGCCTCCAGTCCCAGCACTCAGGAGGCACAGGCAGGTGGATCTCTGTAGGTTCAAGGCTAGCCTGGTCTACAGAGTGAGTTCCAGACCAGTCAGGGCTGCATGGTAAGACCTTGTCTCGAACAAAACAAACAATTTAAAAACCCACACAGAGTCCAGTTAGTACTGCCCACATGTGTGTAGTATAGACACATATGCCCTGGAGCATGGCATCCTACCAGGATCACACCCCAGAAGAAAGTTGGCTCTTTTCCCAGAATTCACTACTGCCAACAGCTCTTCGGCTGTTGAGCCTCTTCTCAGCCACCTTGATGTTCAAGGCTGGGCCTTGCATGGGTTGGAGTGTGTCTGCTGGCTGGCCTCCTGTCTCTGCTTCCTACTTCCTAGCTCCATGGCTATAGGTCCTGGCTGCTCCACACCAGTTTCCTTCCTTCCTTCTCTCCTTCCTTTCTTCTCTCCTTCCTTCCTTCCTTCCTTCCTTCCTTCCTTCCTTCCTTCCTTCCTTTCTCTCTCCCTCCCCTGCCTGTCTCTCTCTCTTCATTTTCAAAGGAGAGTTTTTTTTAAATTTTCTGTGGATGAGTGTTCTGCCTGAATCCATATCTGTGCACCCCATGCATGCCTGGTGCCCTCAGACCCCAGAAGAGGGCAATGGATCCCCTGGAACTTGAGTTACAGATGGTTGTGAGCTGCTGTGGGTGCTGAAGAACGAACCTGGGTTTTCTGCAGCATCCAAGATTTGATTTTATTTGTTTCAGTTATGTGTGTGTGTGTGTGTGTGTGTGTGTGTGTGTGTGTGTGTGTGTGTGTGTATTGGGGTGGGGGTTGTGCATGTGAGCACAGTGCCTGAGGAAGGTACTGGATCCCCTGGAGCTGAAGTAATGGGTAGTTGTGAGCTGCTGAGCTGCTGGATGTGGGTGATGGGAACCAAACTCAGGTCCTCTGCGAGAGCAGTTATGTACCCTGAACCACTGAGCCATCTTCTGGGCCTCACACCCAGCTTTTCACTTGGATTCTGGTTTTTGAACTCCGGTCTTCATCTTGCATAACAAAGTACTTTATTGACTCAGTCACCTCCCAGCCCTCTTCAAGCTTTGTTCAGGTCCAAACTCAATTTGCTTAAAGTGATCCCAACTTTTGGCAGCTGAGAGAAAAGAAGAGAAGAAGGAAAAAGATTGGGGCTCTAGTAGCTGCTTCAAGGGTGCACCCATAATGGCCTGACTTCCTCTCACTAAACCCAGCCCTCTAAGTAGCCCTTATCAATGGATTGCCCACTGATGACATCATAGCCTCACAAAGCACCCACCCCAGGCCCAGCTCTGCTCATAGTTCATTGGGGACCAATCCTACAACACATGACTCTTGGAGATAACTCAGATCCAGACCAAAGCAGCTGTCAATAAATGCTTGTTCAAGGCTGGACACTGTGATGCATGAGGTTTACTCACTTGGGAGGCAGAGACAGGCGGATTGCTGTGAATTCGAGGCTATCTTGGTCTACATACTGAGACTACCTTAAGATTGATAATGTAAAAGTATTTGTTCAACAGAGGAGCCACCAATCATCGTGGCCACCCTAACAAATTAACAGGTTGACTCATCAATACTTCAGTGGCACACAGAGATGCCATGCCATCTAGCCAAAGGGGCAGGAAGAGCGAAGAGGTTGGCAAACATCTGCAGATGCCAAACACCAAGGATTCAAACGCATAGCCAGCAGAAGAAGTTTGAAAGACAAAGACGTGCTATTAGCAAAGGTGCCTCCCGCTGCTGCCAGGGCGACTGAGAGCAGCTTCCTGGAGGCTCAGGAAGAAATAGCTGACTCTGCAGACCGGCTGGCCCCTAGATTGCAGCCTAGATTGGGCTTACAGGTGTAGTCATTGTGCCTGGCTTGTGACACACGTGTGTATGTATAAGGAGGCCAGATGCCAGCCGTGGATGTGTTCCTGAGACAGCGGCATCAAGTTTTGTGGGACAGTCTGTCACCCATCTAGGCTGGCTGGTCAGTGACCCTCATGTGTCCTCCCACCTCCATGTTACTGGCTGTAAATGTGTGCCACCAGGCCTGGCTTTTCCATGGGTGCTGGGCATGAGACTCAAGTTCTAATGCCCTCCTGTCAGGTACTTACTCCTGTGCTATCTCCCCAGTCCTCAAATGCAATTAAAATGTATGGCTTGTCCGTTTATTTTTATTTATTATATGTGGTGTGCATGCATATGTGCACGCTGGTCGTGTCTTGGCATGTGAAGGTGCAGATGTACATGTGTTTACATGCATGTACAGGCCCTCGGTTGCTCCCTTCCTCTCTGAACCTGGAACTCACTGCTCAACTCTTCTCCTTGCCAGCTCTCCATCTCCCTGCTCCACCTCCCAGGGCTGGGGTTGCAGGCGGCTGCCACATCCACACGGCTTTGACACGGGTTATGGGTATCTGAACTCTAGTCTTCATGCCTGTGTAGCAAGTACTTTTGAGCCTCACAAGCAATTTTAAAGGAAGCATTTTTAACCCATTTTTGGGTGAGGAATCTGAGGATACAAAGGGGACTGTGTTTTACCCTTGTGTGTGTCTCTATGAAGTATTTCTGTCTCTACTTTATGGATAAGAAAATAGGCTCAGAGAAGTGCAATTGTTTACCAAAGTCACACAGCAGTCAGTGGCAGACATTTGTTCTGGGGAGGAGACATCTGTCTGCTCTGCCCACCAGTGGCTGAGGCTATCCCAGGTGTGTTTTCTTCATCGCCCCTCCCCTGTGACCCACAACTGGACCTGGCATCTGTGCTTAGAGGCACAGAAAGGGAGATGCAGATGCACAGGCAGGCAGGGATGTGGCCAGCATCTTCTGCAGCATGGATGGAAGGAAGCATGTCTCCTGCTCGATGGAGGGATGAAGAGGGGAGAGGACCTTCAGGGAAGTGAAGGTTGGTTTGTGCCAAGCAAGAGAATGAGGAGATAGTTTCGGCCCAGCACACGGCGGGTGCTCAGCATGCGTGGCTGCTGGGCGGATGCATGAGGTAAGCGGGGACTCAGGAGTCATATGCCCCATGACCACTAGGCCACAGTCTGGGGTCTCCCTCACTCTGTCCTGCAGTCCATGCTAATGCCCTGGGCCCACCTATGTGTGTGCCTGTCCTAGGCACACTGAGATCATGCCATCTGGCTGCGGACAGGGACACGGATGGAAGGTATACCAGCTGTGACCAGGTTTCTCCTCACTAGGGCCTACACTTTGGCTGATGCCCACCTGCCGGTCTCAGCCTGGCATTCAACCTTTGCCATCTGGTCTGGCAGTTTGTTTAGCTCTGTCCTCATGGGACTTTTGCCCCAAGCCATGAGAGCGCTCATTGACCCCAATTTGATTTGATTTTTTCCCCTCCCACCTTGCTTTTGTTTCTGAACAAGGGTTCTACAGTGCCCAAGATGGAGCAGCTATGCAAACAGAACTTAAGTAAGATTCCCCAGCACCCACATGAAAAGCCAGCTGCAGTCTGCGGCTGCAAAGCTCTGGAGAGGCCCAGATGCGAGGATGGGCGGGGCTTCGAGGATGGGCGGGGCTTGCTGGCTACCAGCCTGGTTTCAAGGGAAGGAGACAAGAATGAAACAGTAGATTACCCCAGGTCCTCCTCTAGCTTCTGCTTGTGAGTGCACACACACACACACACACACACACACACGGCTTAGGCGTGCACCCAAGGATGGGTGCACATTTTTTTGAACACTTGGTAAAAAAATGTTTTTACACATTAGAAAATTTGTAAATATGTATATGAAATTGAACGTTTTTGGGCTTGTGAGATGGCCCAGAGAGCAAAGGTACTTGCCACCAAGCGTGAAGATGAGTTCGATGCCTGGAACCCACATGGTGGAAGGAGAAAACCATCTCCTGCAAGTTGTCCGCTGACCTCCATATGCACATCACAGCATTCCTGTGCCCACACATATGCATACACAAACACACACATGTGTGTTGTATCTACACATGTGTTCTACATGCATGCATGTGTTGTGTGTGGTATCTGTACATATGCATGTTGTGTATGTGCATATGCCTGGTATATATGTGTGTTTATGTGAATGGCATATGTATATGATACATGTATGCATGTGAGTGCTGTATAAACATATGTGGATTTGTTGTATATATGTGTGCTGTGCGTGTGTGTTGTATATGTATGTACATGTATGTTATATGTGTGGGCGGTACATGTGTGTTGTACTGCACATGTATGCATGTGTTTCTGTGTATAGTGTAGGTACATGTGTAGGTGTGGTTGTGCGTGTCCACACACATGTGTGCAGAAGCTATGGGAGGCTCTTGGGCATCTGTCCTCTCACTTTCCAGTTTATTCCTTAGAGAGAGGGTTTCTCATTGAGCCTAGAACTAGGCTGGAAGCCAGAGCCCTGAGAGCCTCCTGTGTGTTCCCCACCGCACGAGGTTTATAGACTTTCATTGACACTTTCGTTTTATTGTCAAGGGAATGCTGGGAATTTGAACTCAGATCCTCATGTCCACACAACAAGTGCTTCTACCCCCTGTGCTGTCTCCCCAGCTTAACAGATGCTCTTTTTAAAGAGCACCTGGGTTGTATTAGTCAGTGTTCTCTAAAGAAACAGAGCTGATAAAATGAATATAAGTATATATATACATATATTTATATATAAAACATATTTGATATCTCTCTCTCTACACACACACACACACACATCAAAAGAGGATTTATTGGACTGGCCTACAACCTATAGTCTAGGTAGGTCACCAATGGCTGTCTCACTATGGGTAGGCTGAGAATCCAGTTGTTCAGTCCACAAGCCTGATGTCTCAGCAGTCCCAGTCTGGTGCTGGAGTTCTCCAAGATTCCTGGAGAGCTGCTAGTCTTCAGTCTACACTGGAAGCCTGAAGAAGTTCGTTCTAATACAAGAGAAAGAACTCCTCAGCAACAGGACAGATGGAATTGCCAGCAGGAGTGAGGGCTTGCAGGCAAAAGGCACAGTTTCCTTCTCCCATGTCCTTTTACGTGGGCTGCCACTAGAAAGTGTGGCCAGATTTAGGGTGGGCTTTCCCACCTCATGTGATCCAACTAAGATCTCCCCTCACAGGTGTGTCTACCTGCTGGAGTTTTATTGATTCTGATGTGGTCAACTTGACAGCTAAAGTCAGCCATCACACATGTTCTCAGCAGAACCCAAGTCTGCCTTGCCCCAGCACCGCCTATAAACTGTGTGAAACCTTGGCTTGCAGCTAAGCTCTGTCTGCAGACGGCTTAGGACACCCAGTACCTGTCACACTGTGACAGCTGGAGAATAAAGGCGGGTGACAAGTCTGCCCCTGTGCTGCACAGATGCCATTTTTCCAAATAACCTGAGTTTGGCTGAACCCGGACACTGCGAACTCACTGCCATGTACCAGGGCATTGCTCTGCACAAACCCGGTTGTTGATGCTCTAACTCCCAAAAGGATGGTGTTAGACAATCTTCCAGGGAACTTTAAATTGTGTACTCTTTGAAATAGCAAGTCTCCTCCAGGAATTCAGGCAATAGCAGGTGGCAGATCTCTGTATAGGGCAGTGACTGCAACATTTGGACAACAGAAAAAAAATATCCAAAAGACTGGCCGTTCACAGTGGAGAGTGCTGTGGTGCTGTAGTTCAGGAGGGTGAGTCAGGAGGGCAGCTTCAGTCTAGGAGTTCAAAGCCAGCCTAGAAAACATAACCAGACCCCCTCCCTAACACACAGAGATAGAAGGAGGGGAAAAGAAGGGGGGTGAGAGAGGGAGACAGACAGACAAATAGACAGACAGAGACAGAGCAAGACACAGAGAGAGAAGGAGGGGAAGGGAGGGGGTGGGAGAGGAAGGCAGACAGACAAATAGACAGACAGAGACAGAGACAGACACACAGAGAGAAGGAGAGGGAGAAATACAGAGACAGAGAGAGACACAGAGGGGGGAGAGAGACAAAGAGAGAGGGAACGAGAGAGACAGAGAGACACACACAAAGAGGGAGCAAGGAAGAGAGAGGGAGGGAGAGAGACAGACAGAATCAGACAGACAGAGACAGAGACACACAGAGAGAAGAAGGAGAGAGAAAGGGACAGAGAGAGACAAAGAGAGACAGACAGACAGAGACAGAAAGATATACAGTGAGATATAGAAACAGACAGAGAGAGACAAAGAGAGCAATTAGGGAAAGAAGAGAGAGAGAGAGAGAAAGAATGCAGGGACTTGACTTGGAGGAAATGAAGAAAAAACAAACATGGGGACCCACAGAAAAGTGGGGAGCCAGTAGGCTAGACTCTGATGGAGAAGCTACAGCATCCCAGAACTCAGTGTGTTTGTTATCTACAGATGAATCCCCAAGGGATGAGGTCCTGAGTGAATGTGTGCTGTTGACATACAGCCATGACAACGACTCCAATGCCTCAGATGCATGGGGAAATGACAAAATCTTCCCGGGGCGAAGCTCAGAGGGATGGCAAAGCCTTCCTCGGCTCTGAGTGAGAATGTGGACAGTGTGTACGGAAAACATCTACCACAGCTTCTCCCCCTAGATGCTGGCAGCCTGCAGACTGCTCCTATAGAGGCCAGCTAAGCCTGCCTCCTTCATCCAGCTGCATGCCATAATCCCGCCTCATTGTATATCTGTGCGTAATAACCCTGGTCAGGTACATCTTCAGGAGCCATCTGGTTGCTGTAGCCACAAAAGATCAGCCCCGTCTCAGGTGTGACTCTCATATCATATGGGCAGGTAATAAACCCTACCTATACCTGGCAAATGGGGTCTGGCCTGTGAGGCTGTCACATTCATGCAGTGGCTTCCTGCTTATGTTCTCGCTTCACACCGAGCTGCACCCAGGTGAAGCAAGTCCCAAGTGCTTTGTCTTTTTCTCTGTTGGACAAACACAGTTGGTGAGATGGGCACACCCGCTTGCCAGGTCCGCGGGTGCCTGTACCAGCTCTGGTTGCGGAGTGCCTACTGGTGGCCAGGGGTTGCTTGTCTGCTGTGTGTATACACAGGACAGCTGCGGCTGTTGAGCAGCTCATGGGGGTGGGACGCCTCCTTTCTGGAACAGCGATTCCCGGACCCTGCAGGAGCCCTTCTCCTGCCTGCACAGCATCCAAACTCCAGGGCTACCCAGCATTCCTCACAGCCCAGCGTTGCTCCTGTCTCCAGAGCCAGACCGCCCTGAAGGCTCAGGATTCTGCAACTGGTGCATCTCCTTGCTGGCAGCTTCCATGTCTTTGGAACCAGTCAATCATGAACCAAAAATCTTTTAAAAGGCTGGGTTGTGGCTCAATGATGAGTGCTGGGTTCCATCCCTAGTACAATGTAAACTGGGTGTTTTGGAACCTGCCTTTAATCCCATCACTTGGGAGCAGAGGCAGGAGGATCAGGAGTTCATTGTCATTCCTAACTACATAATGAGTTCAAGGCTAGCTTTGACTTATTACCTTAAATTATGTATTTGTGTGTATCTGTGGGGCGTGGCGAATACGTACACAGGTGAGTGTGGGTGTCTGCTGAGTCTAGAAGGG
Organism: Ondatra zibethicus; assembly: GCA_004026605.1. NCBI lineage: Eukaryota > Metazoa > Chordata > Mammalia > Rodentia > Cricetidae > Ondatra > Ondatra zibethicus. Next base: position 42,729 of record PVIU01008178.1, on the reverse strand, counting down.
GCCAAGAGCTGGAGTCACAGGCAGCCACCACTCCAGCATGGGTGCTGGAAAGAGTAACAAACACTCTCAACTGCTGTACCATCTCCGCTGATGCTGCCCATTTACATGTAAATGGCATCAGTAGTAGATATGGACATATTCTGTCTCCATCACTCTTCCCCAAGCCATACACACTAACAGCTATCGACACGCCACCCATGTCAGAACGCAGGCTGTGTGCAGGCCAGTGGGCTTTGTGGAGAGGACTTGAGTGCTCGTGCATTGCGATCACACGGGTCCTAGAAGCAAACTCCTGGGGACACTGAGGGATCCCATTCGTATCATGGTCCTTTGCTGATTCTGAGGCTCAGAAGCTGAAAGTGTACAGGGTCCCAAGCTAGTTGTTACATTCTGGGTAAAGATGGGCGGATGACCTTCTGGGTGCACCATGTCTCTTTTCTCCTGAAGAAGGGTCTGGATGCCACGTGAGGGCTTGAAGGATGCCTCATGACGTCTCTAGGGCATACTTGTTCCTAGTAACACTGGAGAATGTGCCGTTTATCCACCGTCTACTCTTTCCCCTTCCATTTTGGCTGGAATTGGAAGCTTGCACATGCTAGGCAAGGGCTCTAGGAGTCATGTCCCTAGCCCCTCACTGGGGGATTCTAGGCAGGCTGTCTGTGGCTGAGCCATGCTCCCTAACTCCTGGTATTTTCTGTATTAGATCAGGAATAGATACATAATCCACAGCACACTACACTTGTGAAAGTCTTCCTTTTGTGTTTGTACAGAAAAGTTAGGGACAGACAATTCTGCCAATGGGCAGGAACTTCATTGCAGGGGTCAGGGAGACAGGTCCACACCCCACCTCTCATTCTCAGTCACATGTTTGTAAAACAGCACATGGTCACAGGGGTCAGGGAGACAGGTCTATGCCCCCACCAAAACAGGTGGTGGCTATTAAAGGAATAGTGATTTGGGGGGACAGTGGGAAAGTATTTGACTCAAACACAAAAGCCTTCAGAGATGCTCACAGTTAGAATGAGGGTACAGGGGAAGGAGAGGGAAACATGAAGGCACAGGAAGGATGGATCTAGTAAACACCACAGGTTCCAGGATTTGAAGAGACTGGAGGGTTCCTGCCCTGGTCATGGAGTATGATGGAATTTAAGAAGGCAAACAGCAAGGAGCAAGGCCTCGCGATCTGGGGCTGCCCCATTCTCTGCATTTCTGTATGGAAAACGCATAGATGCCCGAGTTGCTTGTGTCTATGCGAGAAGCTTCCGAATTGTGCTCACGTGTGCCAAGTTTCCAACTGGTTCTGAGAAGCTCAGGTGGGGAAATGAGTTTGGGCTTGAAAAGATGCCACAAGGAAGGGATAGATTCCAAACGGCATGTCCCACGGCACTCTGAGAACTAGAGAAGTCTTCCCTATGGTCCACAAGGCCCTGAGGGATCTCCTCATCACCCTCCATGCTCACATTCTCCACTTTCCTCTTTACTTAGGCCTTGCCATGGGCCCCCTGCTTGGTCTGTGAGCAAGCCCCACACAGTTCTGCCTCAGGGCCTTTGCACGCTGCTCTGGAGGGACTGGAAATCCCTTCATTCAAATGCCTGCGTGATTTCTGAATCACCTTCAGGTCCCTGCTTGGCGGTCACCTCCACAGTGGCCTTCTCTGGGCTTCACTTAATGCATAACTGGCTCCCAACACATCTTGTCAAGCCTTTGTAAAGGCTAAATTGAGTGCTGTCTGAAATTGATATATTCAAGTGTAATCCCAAGTACCTTCAAACGAGGCTGCATTTGGAGAAAGGGCCTTTTAAATAGGTAACCCATGAGCTGGGGATGTAGCTCAGTTTGGTATAGTGCTTGCCTGGCATACACAAGGCATGCTCAACCCCTACTCCTGCATAAAGCCAGCCAAAGAATCACACATCTGTAGTCCCAGCACCCAGGAGGATCCCTGCAGGCTGGAGGTCAGCCCAGGCAGCCGAATGAGAGTGTCTCAAACAACAGCCTCCCCTGCCCACTGATGCTCTGTGCTCTTGGCATGGTATAAGGGCCAGTCGCTTCGACAAAGGCCAGGGCATGCAGTGGCCCTTGTGGATGGGGAAAGCTGTCCGTCCCCACGGCGAATCTGTCCTGAACACACACCTATGATTTTCCTTGTCCTTATTCCCAAACAACAGCGTGTCAACCACACTCACAGCATCCCCACCGTGTCCCAGGTCTCCTAGAGAGACTGGAGTCTGTAGGACAATATTCTCCACTCACTGGCTTTTTCCTTAAGGGGACCTAGCCTCTGTAGGATTTGGGGTCTCTGGCAGGTGCACCCTGTCCCGGCTGCTTCTTTCCATGGCACTCTTCGGCTCCCGCCTTGTTCTATTCCCTGTCCGTCCCTCTCTCCCTGGGATGTCTTCTCTGCATGGGAAGCGACTTCTCTGTGTATCCACAGCACAGAGGCCACATCCCCAGCACCCAGCCCAGAGCCAGTTACACACCAGGTGCTCACTCAGTGTTTGTTTAGTGGGTAAATGAGAGTCAACAAAGATGCTAAGCCCCCGGTTCCTCTGGTTTTGAGACTCCAGCAACTCATGGGCATGTGGCAGTAGAGTCTATCGCCTTCCCTCCCCGAACAGCGGCTGAACTACATTGAAAAGAAGAAGACATATGTTTTCACACTGAGCCTTTCCATGCAGTCCAGATGGCCATCAAACTCTCCACTCTCCTGCCTCAGTCTCCTGAGGGCTGGGCTTCCGAGTGTGAGCCACCCTGCTCCTGTCCTCCTCAGTCTTAAAGCGCTGTGCTCATCAAAGGGGCTGAGATGTTTCAGCCCAAGAAATGGTGACTTGAACAGGTAGACCTCAGGCCTCCACACACATATGCATACATGTCCATGTGCTATGTGCACTGCATGCACATGAACACAGACAACACATTTAAAAAAAAAGAGAGAGAGACAACAAACCTAACTGTCGGTCTCCCTGGGCTCTCTACACCACAAAAGGAAGCAGATGGGGACCAGACGTCTAGCCCAGCACATTTGACTTGAACTTGCCATCAGGGGTCTGGAGTTCACAGGTCGCAGGCCCAGAACACAAGAGAGTAGGGGCTCTAGAGGGTCCATTCCGCAGAAGGAAACATCTAGATGCGAGAAAACACCTCTACCCCAACCCACCCCGGTCTGGCTGGCATCTGGAGCCAGGTGGTCCTATTGCTCTGCATCAGCCACACCCTTGTGCCCTTTCAACCCATGGCCTGTGTTGCCCGGCAACTGCTAGAAGTGTCTTTCCTGTCCCCCAGTTGCCAAGGGAATACTCAATCCTGGCAGCCAGGCCCGGGGTGCTGAACTTCCGGGTGCAGGATGGGGTGGCCTCTGCTGCCCACACCTGCTCGAACGGCCCTGGCTTCCTTGTAGCCTTCTCTCACTCTGCTCTCCCTGTCTTCCTTCTCCCTCCAGTCTCCTCTCCTGGGATTTCTGAGTGAGGTCATGGATGCCGAAGGCCTCCTGGGGCTCTCACCCCATGCTTCCCCGACTCAGTCATGAAGTCCTGCACCGCCCAAGCTGCCGAGGCGCGGACTGCACTCTGGCAGGCTCACGCAGGCCCCTGCACGTCTCGTGGTCACAGCAGATGAGCGGCAGCCTCGAGGGGCCAACTCTGAAACGGCGTGGTGGCGTGGTGGACCACCGGGATGTCATCTTGGCCCACCAAGCACACAAAATGCATAGCACCCCTCAGGCCAGAAGGAAAGAGTGGGAGTAAGTATGTGCGGGTCAGGCTGTTCGAGGGCTTGTGGGCCAGTCGGAGCTGGCAAGCTTCAGGGTGCTCAATGTGTTGATAAACTGTGCGGTTACTGAAGACTCACGCTTTCCCTTACGAGTCCGTCAACACTCCGCCCGTGGGTTGCCTTGAATTCTCTGAGCTGGCTTTGTGAAGGACCCAGGTCTCCTGCAAGCAGGGCTGGTGGAGGGGACAGATGCTTCTTCTGGGGATGTGGTGGGGAAAGGCTGAGAAATGTTGCCTTCTAGAAGCACCCCCAGAACCCCTGTCAGCTCTCACTGCAGTTTCCAGAGCCACGAATAGACCTTTGTGCAGAAGGCAGCGTGGGAGGCTAGCTTGGGTTGGAAGAGTGTGGTGGTTTCCTGACTTGGTTTGTCATCCCCAAGTGGGTCTGTGTTGGGGGGGTGGTTGGGAGTGGGGTGGGAAGAGCAGCTACCTGGTGCTTGGGCTGAAAACCTCTTCCCAGGTTCCTTCAGTGGTTGTGAAAACCAGCTGCGATGAGATGTTCCTTTGCCATTGCTTTTCTAGGCAGATTGCTAAGGTGCAAAGCCTGGGAGGGTTCCTGGGCTGACAACTATGACTGTGATTTGAGCACCAGTAACAGCACAAGCAGCTGATGCTGGCAGGACAGAAACCATCAGTTTGTCTTAAGAGGTCCTCCGCCCCCACACACTGCCTGTCTCAGAGAGGCTCAGTGTGTGGTCAGCCTGCTTCTCTGCAGCTGTCGCTGTTTCCTTCTGTTGCTGGAGGAGGCCGGGGTGCTGGGTGAAGCCAGTGGGTGCTGGTGACCGTGTGTGGCAACTGGTTTGAAGTATAACTTCTGGCGAGTGGCTGCTGCATGTGACCTCTCAGGTGGTCCTAGAGATTATGGCGACACCTGGTGGCATGTTTGAGCATCTACAGGCAGCAACAATCCGACCTTTGTCGACCATGCTCCCGTACCCATCTTTCTTCTAGTCCGTGTGTTCACTCAGCATTGGCTACCCGTGCCTCAGTTGTCCCATCCATATATCTCCCCATGCAACCCTGATTTCCCCCTCCCTCCTCCACTCACACACCCATGTCCAACCCATGCACTCTTCAGCCCATCTGCCAGACCATCCATCCGTCCTTTCATAGGTGCCCTGATAGGACCTTTCCAGGACTTCTTCCCAACCCCTTCCTCTTCAGCTCTCCCCACTCACACTCTCCTTTGCTTGGTTCTTCCAGAAGCAACGAGACTCTGAGTATTCCTGCAGAGTTGCTGCAAGGAAACTTTTTTTAGGGACAGGAAACTGAGTTTTTAAAAAAAAAAAAAACTAATAATAATTATTATTTTACTTTGTGTGCATATGGAGAGGGCTGGGCCATGGCACACACGTGGAGGTCAGGTGACACCTTGCTGGAGTGGTTCTCTTCTTCCACTGTGTAGCTTCTGGGAATTGGACTGAGATTGTTGGCTTTAGAAGCAACTGCCTTAACCTGTTGAGCCATTGTTTTTGTGCAAGGAAAGTGGTTTAAGGAAATGAAAAACACTGTGGTCCAAAGAAAAGGATATGTGTAATAATGAGAATGAATACTCACTTAGCCGCAGTGGGCTTGACCCAGGGCTTAGCTCTTTTGGCCTTCCTGTGCAGGCTTGGCCCTGGTCTAGGCTGCTTTCAACTTATCCCCAACATGAGCCCTTTCTGTTTGCCACAGTATAGCTGGTAGACTTTACTGCTGATCCCCGGTCCCTGATCCACTGTGGGATCTGAGCCAAGTCCTAGTCTCTCACTGGGGAATTCTAGGCAGGGTCTCTACTTCTGAGCCACGTCCCCAGGCCTTCACTGGGGAATTCTAGGCAGGGTCTCTACTTCTGAGCCACGTCCCCAGGCCCTCAGTAGGGGATTCTAGTTAAGTGTTCTTCTGCTATCACTTTCTGTCCCTGTCACGAAGACAATTTTTGGACAGATCCCTGTCGTGTTTACTTTTACTTATTTACACATATGTTATGCAAAATTTAGCATGTGCATTGTAATATACATAAAAATAAAAATGGAAAGGGAGACATCAATAAAATATATAATATTTTGAAATAACCTATTTTGAAGACATTTTGTTTGCTTTTTTTGAGACAGAGTCTCTCTATGTAGCCCTGGCTGGCCTGGAACCTGCTAGGTGGACCAGGCTGACTTCAAACTCCCAGACCACCACTTGTATCTGCTTTCTGAATGCTGAGTTATCACTGGAGGCAGATCTTGGTGTAAAGCACAGGCTAGCATCACACTTGTGGCCCTCCAGTCTTGGCCAAAACTCGAGGACTCCAGGCCTTCCTGTGAGGGTTAGTGTTAACTGCCAACCTAACAGAATCCAGCGAAATCAGGGAAGGACCTCCGGGTGGTTATGCTGGTTTTGTGGATTGAAACATAAGGTCTGGCCACAGCAGATAGTACTTTCTCGACTCTTCATTGAACCCCAAACTGTATAAAACGGAGAAAGCAGACAGAGTGCCAGTACACACATCAGTCTACCCCTCTCTGCCCTTCACTGGGGCACAGTGTGAGTGGCTGCCTTAGCCACCTCTCTCTGCTCTTCACTGGGGCAGTGTGAGCATCTGCCTTAGCCACCTCTCTCTGCTCTTCACTGGGGCAGTGTGAGCGGCTGCCTTAGGCTCCGCTGTAGCAGTGATGAGCTGCCCTTATGAACTGTGAAAAGTTTTTATGAAAGTTTTTATGAAAAGTGGCCCACCTTTCCCACTGAAATCTTCACAGAGCATTATGGCAACTGGAACAAGACACGGGTTCTAAGTCCACCCCCCTGCCTTGCAGTTTGCTTTCCCTTAGGACACTGCTCTGTGTAAGTGTTTTCGCTCTGCACATGTTTGAGTAGAAGTCACTCAAACCCCACAAGCCCATGATCACATTCAATAGTTGCCAGGATTTCCAGGTTCGTGTGACAAAGCCACTCTTTCTTATTTTCTGAGGATTTTAGAGCAGATCTCGGCTCTTAGCTGGCTTTATAAGCCCCAGTCTACATCTCTAAAGCGCACAACTTTCTCCCCAGTGCTGTCACAACGCTCATGGCCCTGTACCTGTGGGCCTTCCGCTTTCCTGGATCTTTTTTTTTTTTTTTTTACACTGATCTCTTGGAACAAGGGGGCTCTGTGTTATGTTTGATTATTGATTCTGCTTTTGCAATGGAGAAGGACACAGAGTACCTAGCTGAGCAAGAGAAGGCTCCAGCACCATCACCATCCACCCCCGGAGCTTGCTGCCCTTCTAACTGGAGTCGAATCCCTGTCCCTGTGTGGCCATTGATCTAGGGATGAAGTGTGTGAGCAGTCATCGCTGTGACTGGATCAGTCTGTGCTATGGAATAACCATATCAGAGCATCCTTACTTGCCTTCTCCTCCTCTCCTGTCCCCTCTTCTTCTCTCCCCTCCTTTCCCTGTCCTTCCCTCCTGTTCTAGCCTTGACCACCTGATATTCCTGTCTCTGCTTCCCAATTGCTGGATTATAGGTGTGTGCCACCAGGCTTGGATAAAATTCCTTTCCTTTGTGTTTGGTGTGTGAGTGTGTGTGTGTGTGTGTGTGTGTGTGTGTGTGTGTGTGTGTGTGTGTGTGAAAGAGAGAGAGAGAGAGAGAGTCAAAGGTCAACCTCAGGTCGTCTTGTCTGATCTGGAACTTGCCAAGCAATCTAGACAGGCCCACTAGGGAGCCTCCAGGAACCCATTGTCTCTACTTCCCCAGTGCTGGGATTACAAATGTTCATCACCATGCCTGGGTTTGCACAGATTCTGGGGACCAAAGTCAGTACTCATGCTTGCAAACAAGCATTGACTAGCTGAGCCATCCTCCCAGCCCATCTTTCCTTTTGAAGGCTGAATAATATTCCATGGCATCTCTAGACCTCAGTTTACCTGTCCTGTCAATGGGACCTTGTGCCTCCCCTCTGCCTATGAAGCCACACCAAGCATGTATCTACAAACGCCCTCTGAGGCCCTGCTTTTAGTTCCTTGGGGTTTATATTATGAGGTGGAATTGCTAGGAATTGGGGTTTTGCTGAAGTTTTCTGGTGTTTAAACCCCGTCTCCACTCTGTTTTCTTTGCTCTTCAGCTGGACATGGGAGCACACCCCTGCCCTTCCACCACCTGGGAAGTGGAAACAGGGGGATCAGACATTCAAGATCATCTTCAACCAATAGCAATTTCAGGCCAGCTTACCTTACAGAGTAAAATCCTGTTTTAAAGAATGAAAAACAAAACAAAACAGTGTCTTAGTGGGTGAAGCACTCCCCCGGCCTGCGCTAGGTTCAGGGTTCCACCTAAGCACCCCAGAAACCCAAATGTGGTAATGCAGGCTTGTAATCCCAGCATTGAAAATGCAGAGGCAAGAGTTCAAGGTCATCCTTGTCTATAAAGAAAGTCGAAGGCCTCCTGGGCTGTATGAAACCCTGTTTCAAAAAACAAAACAAAACAAGTGAAAAACCAATAAAGCCAAACCTTTTCCTAAAAGAAGAGAAATAAAGGGTAGAGGGCAGCTGGAGAGATGCCTCAGTGGTTAAGAACAGTTGCTTCCCAATAATAAGGACTGGGGTTCAGATCCCCACACCTCCTCAGGTGGCTCACAAATGCCTGTAACTCCATGACACCGTCTTCTGGTCCCCAAGGCATCAGTACAAACCTGTGTGCATGTACATAAATAAAATAAAATCTTTTTAAAAAGAAAAGAGTGGGGAAAAAAGTCAGGTGATGGTGGCACACACCTTCAATCCCAGCACTTGGGAGGCAGAGGCAGGTGGATCTCTGTGAGTTTGACACCAGCCTGGTCTACAAGAGCTAGTTCCAGGACAGGCTCCAAAGCTACAGAGAAACCCAGTCTCAGGAAAGAAAAAAAAAAGGAGCGGAGAGAATAAAGCAAAGGAAGAAGGGAATGAGGAAGAGAGAAAAAGAGAAGAGGAAGGGAGGGGAGGAAAAGAGAGGAAGGGGGAAGAGAGGAGAAAAGAGAAGCAGAGACAGCCCCCAATGGTACTAGGTACTACAGTGTATGTCCTGGGTTACCTGAGCTGCTCTGGGGTCCTGTGACTGAAGCTTCCCCCCTTGCCTAAGGAGTAAGGTTAGTCACCTGATAAGTGCCCCTTGGGCAATGTCTTCTTGAGACTCTGTCAGTTCTGGCCACCCTTTGCTAGCGATCAAGTTAGATGGACACTGTTTTGCTGCATCTCAGGATGGATGGAGTCTCCTCTCAGTGGTCTCTTCTGCTTGCCAAGGAAACATCTCTTCAAGCCTCCTGTCCCCGCATCACTCATTTTTCACAGGTTCGAGCAGGATGTCACCCTGACTGCCTCAGGTCTCGGTCCTACCTATACTGTCCTGCAAGGATGCTCAGCTCTCTTTCCACCACTGAGCACAGTGAGACAGAACAAGAGGATTTGGCAAAGCCAAGGGGCTTAGAGTCAGTCACCCTAAGGACTGTAGAGTTAAGAGCCTCCCTTCATCCTCCCTCCAGGTCTTCATCCTCCTCCCTCCAACCCTTTCTTCCTCCCTCCTTCCCTCCCTTCCTCCTTTTCTCCCTCCCTTCCTTTTGAGACTGGTACTCAGCCTGCATTCCAGGCTGCTCTGGCACTCAGAAAGCCCTCCTGCTCAGGACCCACAGTCCTGGGACTGCAGACATGCACCACACGCTGATTCTGTCCTTCCTTCTTACCATCACTTTGACGGAGTCCTCAGCCCTGGAGTGCCGGGATTACACACACAGCCACCATACTCCACCCAGCTCAATGATGAAACTAGAATAGAAAGAGAATCTTGAAAATAATTGATCATATCTATGAGCTTTTCAAGGATGTAATCAACTATGGGTCACCTTTTAAAATACTTTATTTTATGTGCAGGTCTCTGTGCATTCAAAACCCTTGGAGGCCAGAGGAGAGCCTCAGATTGCCAGGGACTAGAGTTACAGATAGCTGTGAGTTGCCACGTCCTTGCTGGGAATTGTGCCTGGGTCCTCTGGAAGAGCTCTTAACCACTGAGCCATCTCTCTACAGCTGCCCCACCCACTTTTTCTTAAAGTTACATTGATGGGCTGTGTATAGGAGCGGTAGGGTGCTTGCCTAGCCTCCCGAGCCCGAGGCTCCATCCCCAACCCCCCAGGAAAGCACGGGCTGACTTGCCCGCTCTCTAGGGAAGCCTGTGGCGACCGTGAGAGGCGCACTTGCAAGCCTATGGCTTCCTGAGCTCACTGAGAAGTGAGGGAAGTGGGCGAGTTACCATAGCCATCACTTTCGACATCTTATGGGGTGAGAATACGTGAAATCCTTTCTTTTAGCCATTTTCAGATGAAATTATTAACCAGAATTGCAGGCTCACAGCTTCCAATGTTGCAGCCCATGGTCACCAGCTTCAGGATCTGGGTTATGTGTTTATGGCCAGGCATGTCATGGTGGGTTGTGTGTGGTGGAGCAGGGCGGCTCACCTCAAGGCCTGCTGGCAGGAGAGAGGGATCAGGATTTTAAATACTTACTGGGGTCCAGCCCCCTGTGACCTCACTTTCTCCCACTGGGCTCCACCCCTCAAAGGTTCCACTATGTCTGCATAGCACCACAGGCTTCAGCAGAAGGCCTTTGGGGCGCATCTCAGGTTCAAGTCATAACAGGAAGTGGCCTGGGACACTTCAAAAATATACCTCCAGTGGCATACCACCCCCAAAGCAGTCCCCAGCAATTAAGCCTGGATTCAGCCTGGATGCATTAACTCATCAGGAGGGTGAGCTCCGCCATGATCCAGGCCCATCTCAATAGCTCCTCCACCTGGGGACCAGGCACTAAGCAATGAGCCTCAAATTGCTGCATCTGGTGACTGTTCTCCCCCACCCCCGCGCCCCGTATTTTTTTACGAGCTTTTTAAATGTTTTCTGGACATTCATAGACCCATAAAATTCTGTGTGTGCGCAGGTGCGCATAAGGACGGGCAGGTGTGCGGTGTGCGTAGACGTGCCTGTCTGCAGGTGTGTGTTGAGCCAGACGTTAACCTTAGGCATCCTTCCCCTGGTGCCCAAGCAGGCCAGAAGAGGGCGCCTCTCTTCTGTTAGAGTTACGGGCTCAAGGAACGCTCTCAACTAGGAGTGATCTCTCTGCCTTGCTGGTTTAGCCCCAGAGCTGGGATTAACCACACCTGACGTTTTACACGGGTTCTGGGGATAGAAGTCAGGCCCTTAAGCTTGCATGACAAGCACTTTACTAGCCTGAGCCATCTCCTCTGGCCCCTCCTTAGTGTTTTCTTGTAGTCGGTCATGCTGTCCCTACTTCTGGAAACATTTGGGGATAATTTTGTCTCATAACGCAAGAACTGTCTTTGAAACGGACTGTCTGGCTTCTGTGGCTGAAAAGTATTTCCTTTAGAGCCTTTTAGGAACGGGGTTTGCTGACTGGTGGGTTGGAACCGCCGGCTTCCAGCTGAAGGTTCTATGTCAGACCACCAGGTGGGGCTGTGGTCCACGAGTTGAGCAGATGCCGGGCCCCCGAAGTCTAAAATCTAGCTCTCCAGTCCGCACCTCCTGGTCTTCTGCTTCCCACCTTTAGGGGGCAGGGTTCTGAGAAACTGGTGGCAGCTCTCTCAAGATGCCATTCTTACCAGACTATAACCTATCCTCACACAAAAGGCCAGCTCTTTTTAAACGCACAGCGAGTCTGGTAAAAATCCGTCGCAGGAAGATGACCCAGTGGGTAGAGGGGCTTTCTGCACAAGTCTGAAGAGCTTTGTTCAACTCCTGAAACCCATGCAAGTGTTCCAGGAGACACTCAGTTCTACGGTTATCTTCTGGTCCCCATATGCATGTTGTGGCACAGGTGTGAGAGCATCCATACACAGTAAGAGCAACTGGAAAATTTGAAAGATCAATTGGGATTGGGGTTGTGGCTTAGTGTCAGGGCTCTTGCCTAACATGTGCAGAGTTCGAATCCTGGTCCTACCACTCACTGATCCTGACAGTGGGAGGCCCCTCCCTCTCTATCCCCAGTTCCCTGGCTGTAAAGTGAAGGTAGTGACAGCATCCAGCTCTGCGGGGCAAACATTTCCTTTTGTGTGGGGGTGTATACATGTTTGTGTGTGCAGGTGCATATGCACACATGTAAGCATATATATGGAGGTCGGAGGTCATCACGAATGTCATTCTTCAGGAACCCTCCACTAGTTTTGTTTGTTTAGCAAAGGTCTTTCTTTGTAGCCTTGGCTGTCCTGGAACTCACAGAAATCTTTCTGCTTCTGCCTCTCGAGTGTTGAGATTAAAGGTGTGTGCCACCATGCCCGGCTTCCACTCTGGTTTTTAACACGAGGTCTCTCACTGGGACCTGAGGCTCATCAGTTAGGGTAAGTTGACTAATCAGCAAGTCCAGGGATTTTTCTGACTCTACTTCCCTCGTGCTAGGGTTACACGGTGTCAGAAGCCTGGCTTTCTCCATGGGTTCTGGGATGAAGCTGAGGTCCTCGTGCTTGGAAGGCGAACGTTTTCTGCACTGTTTCCTCTCCACAACCTGAGGCAGCAGCTTCTCTAACAGAGCAGACCTGCAGGCACTCTGTGTCAGGTCTCTTCACCTCAAGGCAGAAAGGACAAATGGCCTCAGTGCCTCGTCTCCATAAGGAAAAGAAAACAACCCTGACCAAACTGAAACCTGACATTTAAAAAGGAGCTGCTTGGGAATCAGAACACTTTTTTTTTTTAAGGGGGAGGCAGGTTGAACAATTCTAGCCTAGTTGATATTAAAAAGAAATAGGTCTGGTCCCAGGGCACTGCTTTTCCAGTGCAGCTGGCTGGCTTGCAGGGCAGAGAGACCCTCTTTTTGTCCTTTGAATACTGGCCTTGGCTTCAAGCCATAGAGGAAGGTCTGCAGAGGCTCTGGGGTGCCTGCCCCTCCCACAGTGCCTGGCAGGCTCTCCATGCTAGCTGCTGGCTCCTACGTGTCTTATTAGCACATGTCCCTGAAGTCACCCTTCTGGTTCTTTTTTTTTTTTTATTCTGAGACAGGGTTTCTCTGTGTCCAGGACTGTCCTGGCTGTCCTGGAACTCAATTTGTAGACCAGGCTGGCCTCGAATTCCTTGAGATCCTCCTGCCTCTGCCTCGCAAGTGCTGGGATAAACAGGCATGCACCAGCACTGCCTGGCCACCCTTCTGATCTTATGGGACATTTGATGTAGGATTCATCTTTGCCTCCGGTTGCAAATCTCCAACAGCCCCAAGCCAGCCCTTCCTCATGGGGGTCTGTGAGCTTGAGCTGACTGTCTCTTCCTGTCTCTTACCGCCAACACGGGATGACGCTAAGCTTTCAACACCCCACATTTATGTTTTGAGACAGGGTCTCTGATTGGCCTAGAGCTTGCTAATGGAGCAAGGCTGGCTGGCTAGCGAGCCCCAGAGATCTGCCCATCTTCATACCCCAGTGCTGGGAGTGAAGGGAAAAGTGTCGATTCAGGACCCCCAAGACCAAGTTCTCAGGTCCTCCTGTTTGCATGGTAAAAACAGGACTTTACCACCGGAGCCATTTCCCCACCCCCATCACACTTTCTAGATGGTGACTGTGCACACGGGGGAACTTGTAGTTTTGTTTGCTTGTTTTGTTTTCGGTTGTTGTTTCTGTAGAGACTGACTCTTAAGTGTAGACCAGCTTCGAGTCATGACCCTCCTGCCTCAGTCTCCCCAGTGCTGGGATGATTCATGTGGCTCAGCACTGGCCCCTGCGGGTTCTGCTAGTGGCTCCACCCAAACGGACCCCTTGACTCTGTCTATGGCTGTACTTTCTCCCCTGGGTCAAATCCCACCACTCCATATGTTGTTCCTTGTGTTTTGGGATTTTGTTTTCTATGGTTTTGGGGATGGAACTAGGGACCTCATGCGTGTCAACCACGCTCTCTACCTCCAGGCCACAGCCAGAATATTCTTTTATTTTTTAAAAATAATTTTGTTTCTGTGTGTGTGTGTGCTAAGTGTTCAGATGCCTGCAAAGGCTAGAGAAAGGCATTCAATTCCCCTGGAGCTGAAGTTGCAGGCAGTCATGAGCCTGACTGGATACTGGAACCAAGGTCAGGTCCTCTGGGGTAGTCTGAGATAGCAACGAATGCTCTCAAAAGCTGAGCCATCTCTCTAGCCTAGGCTAGCCCTGAAGTGCCTGGCCTTAAGTGCTTTTGCCTTCAAGGTCTTTCTGCTTGCTGTTCCCTCTGCCTGCAATGCCTATCATGTGCTGGTTCCTTCCATGTGGGTCTTTGCTCTGATGCCATTTATTGGTATAGAAATTGGTAGAGCCTCTGTCTAGATTCCCCCAAAGAGGGGCTGGGGGCATGGCTCAGTGATACAGCAATTGGGGGATGGAGCTTTATTGGCACGGGAAGAACCTGGATCCTCCTACTGTGATACTCCCAGGTCATTTTAACCCACATTACAGTGTCTCACTTTCTTCCTTATTTATACTCATCTGAGACACACCCCCCCCCGTTCTTCATTTACAATTTGGAAGTTACAAATCAACTTTGAGGTGAGAACACACATAGACACAAATGCATCAAAAAACAAAGCATACCTTGAGCTTCCTAACTAAACATAGAGTAGCTTCAGCCCGATTCCAGCTTCGGTTCTTACTCCTTGGCTTCAGTTTCCTTTCTGTGTATCCAGGGAGCGTGTGTTGATCCTACTGATTGTTCAGATGTTGAGGTGGTTCCATCCAAGCTAGCTAAGAGCAATTGCTTACTCATGAGGAAGCTCCCCCAACCATCCAGGCCCCTTACTGGTCCTGGATTGTTCCAGATGCTTCCAGACAATCCACATTCCAGGAGTTATATCATCTGCAGGCACCCACAGGGGAGGGGCTCAGTCACAGGTGCTTAACCTCTTTCCAGAAAATGTCTGCTTAGGACTTGGGTCCCCATCCCAGCCACACTGAGTGAGCTTCAAGTGACAGGGTGCAGCTGGAGCAGAAGGCTGGGCAGGTAGAATCCCCACCAGGCCATGGGTCGTCTACAGTCCAGGGAAGTCAAGGGATCCCTCTCTGAACAGATTTTAGATGATTGTGCCAGACGGAAGGAAAGCAATCACGTTAAAACTGTTTGAAATCCTAGAGCTGTCCTAAAACATGCTTCTCTAAGAGCTGTGCAGGGCAGAACCAGTGGAGCTAGGAAAGCTCGTGGAGACACCAAAGTCATGAAAGCCAATGGACTTCCCCGGCCTCATACGGGAGACATAAACACAATCTCTATTGGCAACAAAGTTGCAGTCACATGACCACTGCTGAACCCACTGTGATCTTTTGCTTCAAAGTGTCATTGCAGCTAGAAATGGTGAAAAGGAAGGTGTGGCCTCCAGCAGTGGTGGCACAGGCCTTTAATCCCAGCACTCAGGAGGGAGGCAGAGTCAGTCAGATCTCTGTGTGTTCGAGGCCAACGTGGTCTACAAGAGCTACTTGGAAGACAGACTCCAAAGCTAGGAGAGAAACCCTGTCTTGAAAAACAGAAAACAAAAAAACAAAGCAAAACACACACACACACACACACACACAAAAGATGTGGCTTTTTTCCCATCCAAATTGCAGATTTTGTGAATTAAAAGCAAAGTACATGCTGGGAATACAGGTTACCATTCCAGCATTTGGGAGTCAGAGGCTAGCATGGCCTAGGTAAGCAAGACTTGATCTCAAAAGCAACAAAAAATCAAACAGTTCCCCAATAAAGTGGGGCAGGTGTAGGAAGAAGTAGATTCAGAGAGAACACTGAGATTTCTTGACGGTGTGTGTGTGTGTGTGTGTGTGTGTGTGTGTGTGTGTGTGTGTGTAAAGAGGTACTTAGGAGACCATAACAAGTTAGGATACAGAGCTGGAGAGAGGGGTCAGAGGTTCACAGCGTCCACTGCTCTTGCAGAGGACCCCAGTTCGATTCCCAGCACCCATATCGGGTGCTCACAACAGCCTGTGACTCCAGCCCCAGGGGATCTGAAGCCTTTGGCCTCTGGTATCTTTGGGCACTGAATTCACAAGGCACACCCCAGTAGAGATACATAAAATTAAAAAAAATAAAAGCCAGGAGCTAGAGAGATAGTTCAGTGGTTGAGTGCATGTTACTTCTGCAGAAGACCTGGGTTCAGCTTCTGACACCCACATGGTGGCTCACAACCATCTGTAACTTAAGTTCCAGGAGATCTAATGCCCTCTTCCGGCCTCCATGGACACAAAGTATTCATGTGGTGCACAGACTTACATGCAGCCAAAATACTCATACATATAAAATAAATAAATATTTTAAAAAATTTTAAAATCTATAAAAAAAAGAAATCAGGAGAAAGGCAAAGGGGGCCATGAGCTAGAGCTTGGGGAAATTGAGGAACAGAGTGTAGCATGCCTTGGGTTCAGGAACAACAGCGTACAATGCCAAGTCTTGATCCAAGTTCTCACAAGATTTGTAATCTCAGTGTGCTTGTCACACCCCACTCCTGGTACCAATTACAGACTCCACTGACTTCTGCGGCACCTCCCCGGTGCTTTCTCCTTGTCTGTGAAGTTGCATCACCTGCTTTAGAGTGACAATGTCCAGGTACAGTGAGCTAAAGAAAACCCGAGGGCAGTAAGGTCCTGCTGCAGGATCCCAGACACTCAGTTAACCCTGTGAATTCCAGGGCCTGCCAAAATGAGCAAGTCCTTCTGTAAAAATGGCCCTGTGTACCCCACGCCATCTCTAAACAACTTAGTAATGCCTGATACTTATCTGCTCTGCAGATAGCTGTGTTGTATTGTGTGGGAAGTAGTAACATGACAGGAGTTTCTATATGTTCCGTGGAGATGCAGTGTTCCCTCAAACGTGTTCAGCGCTCAGTTGCTTGAATGGGTGGGTGTAGACTTTGCACATGTGTAGGGCTAATGCTGTCATAGCCATGTGATTCTAGGATGGGTGGGTGTAGACTCTGCACATGTGTAAGCCTAATGATGTCATAGATGTGTGACTCTAGGTGGGACGGGAGCAATGCTGTTCATAGTCACTCAGATTTTCAATGGAAACAGTTTTAACTTGACTTGATAAGCAGTCGTGCAGAGTGGAGCCATGCAATGCGGTGTTTTGATCTGAGCGTGCACTATCAGGAGAGTCAGAGCCATTGTCGGGTCCAACATCCCCTGAGCTTCACACTGAAAACTGAGGCACTGAATAAATCAACTTCTGCTCTTCCTTCCCTGACTTCCTTTCTTCTCTTATATGTGTACACGTGTGCATGTGTTCACACATGCATGTGGAGGCCCAGCTACTGTCTCTCAGGCTCCTTATTTTTGAGGCAGGCCTTGTTGTCGGCCTGGAGCTTGCCAGGTAGGCTAGGCTGGCTTGCTAGTGAGCCCCAGGAATCTGCCCGTCTCTGCTCTCAGTGCTGGGACTACAAGCATGGGCTTCCAAGCCCAGCTATTTCTTATGTGGGTGCTGGGCTCTCACTCGGGTCCTCATGCTTGTGTGGCAGACTCTTCCCCACCACTTTTATTTAAGGCATTTTTATGCTCCCAAGAGGAAATCCCATACTCGCTGCTTTGGTTTTGGAGAAAGGCTTGTGTTGTGTAGCCAAGGCCAGCCTCACGCTTGTGTCTCCTGAGTGCTGGGGGGTGAGGTGTCTGGCACCACATCTTGCTGCTGTTGTTTGCCTTTGTTGGTTCTCAGAACTGCAAGAGGCTCAGTATAATCGAGGCTCCAGCTAGCCCTCCAACGTCCTCTGCATTCTCCTTCTATTCTATTCTATTCTGGAGTGGTTTCTCCTGCAGCCCAGTGAGACTGCCTTCTTGGTCACATCTACTAAGAATGGTGGCATGAACCGACGTCAAGGGTGCCCCATCACATCCCTTTCCCTCTTCTTTCTTTCTCTCTCTCTTTCTTTCTTTCTTTCTTTCTTTCTTTCTCTCTTTTCTTTCTTTTTGAAACAAGGTCTCGTTCTGTAGCCTAGGACAACCTTAAAGATACTCGCTTAAATGAAACTTACAGTTATCCTCCTGCCTCAGCTTCCCTAGTGCTTGGATGACAAGCAGAACCACAATGCTCAGCTCAAGAATGCTTTCTTTAGAAGACAGACATGCCTTCTCATAGTCCCTGGGAATCCTTTTGGAGCCCACTGATCCACACCGCCCATGCATGGACAAATTGCTGATAAGTGTAAGCAGCTGAGTAGGAGGGCACTGTCTCTGCCCCTCTCTGACCTGAGTCGGAATTTACACCCCTGCTTCACTAGCTCCTGGGCGTATGGCTCTGCAGCTGCAGCTTGGTCTTTTGTCCTGAGATGCGGAGCATCCCGATCCTTGTTCAGTTCTAAGGAGGTAAAAGGAAGGATGATCACGGTGTCCAGGGCAGCCTCTCCCACACAGCCATGGACTCATTGTTCTTTTGGACAACTTCAGGAGGCACTATTTACATCCATGGTGTAGGCGACAGTGTCCTCTGGGGGCTTTTCGGAGTAGCAGGTTTGCTAAATGCCTTCCAAGAGTCAGTGAGAACGTAACAGCGTATGCCAAGTGTTAAAGTTGCACCATTTCGCAAACAAGAAAACGGAAACACAGAGAGACTTAGTAATCAGTCTGAGATCACACAAGATGTAAGTCGACTTCAAATCCCCGAAAGCCTGGCCCCAGAGCTTGTGCCCTTGTCTTCTCTTGTCTCTTGTCTTCTTCTTGTCTTCTCTTGTCTCTTGCAGTTGCCCAAACTGTGGCCCAGCCTCCCATATTTCACTTCCTTTGTGGAGGCTCTTCAACACAAGTCACTGATGAGCGAGGGTTGAACACAGGTCTGCCTGAGCCCAGCTTGAAGCTATTAGTGCTAATGATTTGGCTAGCATGGATGCCCAACCACTATCATGATCCCTGCAGAAAGTTCTAGTGACTTGGATTTTAGCACAGTCAGTGGGGCCTCGCTCTCTTCAGGGTCTTCCTTGGCTGAGAGAGCAGCTGGTGAGAGTGTGACCTGCCTTGAAGGAGCAGAGAAAGCAGCATGGAGTGTAGGAGGCCAGGGCTGGAAAGAGAACTCACCCTGATTCTTGGCTTCCCCAACCCCGTCTCTATGAGCCACAATGTGAAGCAGCCAGGATTTGTTGTGGCTCACGGTTTCTCAGGCTCAGTCCATGGTCACCCGACTCTGCTGCTTTGGGTGTGTGATGAGGGCGGTGGCCGCCAGTTAGGGAGCAGGGAGCCACAGACAGCTTAACTCACAGCAGCCTGAGGTGGACACCAGCCAGGTAAAGGGCATCTGCTTAGCGCACAGGCTTCCTTTAGAATAATCCCATCGATGATGAGTTGGCACCGCCAGCCGATGTGGCAGCACAGGCACACAGCTGCTCTGGACAACGAGACAGGAAGATGACAGTGTCACAGTCAGTGTGGGTGACACAGTGAGACCAAGAGCTCGGTGTGGTTTGATGGTAGAGCCCCTGCCTGGATTCCTCAATTGAGGGGCTGGAGGTGTGGCCCAAGAGCAGATCTCCTATCTAGTATTCATGGGACTCTGCACTGGAGAAGCAAGTTAGCTAGTGCCTGCCCTGATACCAGCTGAGACCAGATGAATTTGCCCACTTGTCCTCTCTATTGAGAAATCGTCCCTAGGATTATCAAACTTGGCATCTGAGTCCCCTGTGGTTGGTTACCCTAGAGACCTCCTAAGGTGCCCCAACTGGGTCAGGGAGAAGTCCAGCTGTGCAAGGCAGCAGACAGCCTCAGGCACCCACAGTCTGTATAGAGACAGAATTCTGGACCTGAAATACACTATCCAAATGAAGGGAGAGAGAGAGAGAGAGAGAGACAGAGAGAGAGAGACAGAGACAGAGACAGAGAGAGACAGAGAGAGACAGAGACAGACAGACAGACAGAGAGAGAGACAGAGAGACAGAGAGAGAAAAAGGCAGTAGGCCCAGAAAGATGGGTCTGAGAACTTCCACAGGAAGTTGTGTGCAGGTTGTAGATCCAAGAAAGCCCCCGCTTTTTTTTTTTACTGAAGAGACCAGGGCCGCAGTACTAACAACATGGGGTCAAGTCTAACAGTCAGTTCCCCAGAGAACTCACCCTGTCCCCAGAAACCTAAGCCACTCCTGGGAGACATCGCCCATTTATGGGCCGGAGTCTCACTGACAAGTCCCTCCCATGTGCCAGCCCTCACCTCTTACAGACCACACCACCTCAACCCCACATGCTGGGGCCAAGCTCCAGGAAGCAACTGCCAAGCATAAAGACGGTGAGTCAGGCTTCTAAGGCTTCTGCTGGGACTTTCCCCTGGTCATGTGACCATTGACAACCTTTCTCCATGAAACACGCCACTCCCAGGGACACCGGCAAGCTCAGGGTCTGTACCCACCCCCACTGCTTCCTGGCTTCCCCTGGAGCTGTGCGGCCTCCAGCCCTGAAGGCTTGCTGTTCCTCACACTGAAACACAGAGAAATGCACCATTTTCCGGTTTTCTCTTTAGATGCTACTTCTCTAGGTCCCGAAAACATCCTGGTCCAGTCCTAAGCCTGCCAGCTGGACCTGCCAGTCACAGACACAAAGACAGGCTTGTCTCTCTCCTGCGAGCCTCACGGGGCTACTAGACAGTTTTCTTGGTAATACTTTCTGGTGTTTTTGTTTTGTTTTTCTTCTGAGGAAGTATCTCATGTAGCTCAAACTCACAATCCGCCTGCCTACCTTGGTGATGGGTTTGTACCACCATGCTCTGTTTAAAGGACGTGTGTGGGTTAGCACTCTGTATGTTTGGATACATGTGCATGTGTATTTGGGTGTCAGCCTCAGTCACGTCCTGCCTTGTGTGTTCTTTCCTTTTTCTCATCTGTTTGTGTGACCCCGTGAGGGATGGGGACGGGGTGCCACAATGCGTGTGTCTTCACCTTCCCCACCTAGCTTTAGGTGGGGTCTCTGTCCTTTGCTTCAGGGGTGCTAGCCAGAGGTTCTCTGGTCTCCACTCCTCATTTCTGTGGGAATTATGAGATACAGATGTGTGCCACCACATCTGGCTTTTTACACAAGTTCCAGGGATCCTAAAGCACCTGAGATCCCAGGTCTGCCTGCATAGCCAGCCCTTTTACCTGCAAAGCTGTCTCCCAGTCCCTCCACCTTATTTTTTGAAATAGGGTCTGTCTTTGCACCTTGGGCTCACTGATTCACTGGCCAGCGAGCACTTAGAATCCTCTCACCTCTGCCTGCCCCAGGAATGCAGCCAGGCACATGAGGCCTTGCTAGGCTTTTATGGCTTTACCCACTGAGGCTCTGACTCAGGTCAGCTTGTTCCTAAGGCAAGCGCTTTCCTGACTGGGCACTTTCTCAGCCTGACATAGTCCCGGAACGTTAGGATGTACTTTGAGTGAGCTGGATTTTCATTCATGGTGGCGCGAGGTTGTGGGAGGTAGGACCTTGTGCTTTGGACCTTTCTTGCTTCCTCAGGGTAGGCAATGGCTGGGCTCCCTGCAGCCCTGGGGTGTGTACACAGCCCGGCAAGTCACGTCCCCACCCCTTTTGCCTTAGAAGCATTTCCCCTGGCATTCCAGCATCTTGCCAGCCAGTTCTCCTCTTCCTCCCCAGACTCAAAAGGCTTTTTCCAAAGCTTTAGGCTCCAAAAGTGCTGAGGCCAAGGCTGTGTCTCAGAGTTCTGTGCTGTTGTCACTGGAAGGGAGCCTGCAGAGATGTGCCCGCCCTCCCTCTCAGGTCGCCACCCTGCCTGCTGGGGCCAGAGTCCTGGGCAGCTCTAAAAGCAGTCCTAAACCCATGACTTGAAAAACTTTAAATTTGTTAAGTTTTATTTGGTTTTTGAGACAGGGCAAAACTACATAGCCCAGGCTGTTCTTGGCCTTGAGGCCCTCCTGCCAGCCTCCCAGGCATTGCCAGAGGATGCCAAGCTGTACCTCCTGCATGAGCCTACAAGGCCAATGTTAAATTCATGCTCACTTCTAGATGTGGAAACCCCAGCACAGGGAGGGTGAGTGACCCGCCTAAGGTTCCATAGCTGGGCTTGGCCCGCCTGCAAGTCAGACCCAGCAGTCTGAATCTGGAATTAATAAGGAAATCTTCATCTTGGCTGTCTGCAGGTGCTGGCAGCCTCCAAGCCTGGCACCAGCAATCACACTTCCTGGCCTCCATCACAGGTGCTGGATTTACCAATTCTCTTATTACAGCTGCAGTATGGCAGAGGGGTGGACAGCACGTCCTGGTTAGGTCAGGAAAGGACACAACGCTTGCCCTGTTCTGCTATGTGCAACTGTGTGTGTATTTGTGTGTATATGCACATGTGTACATTGTGTGTGTGAATGTATGTGTGTATGTGTAAGTGTGTATATATGAATGTATATGTTATGTGTGTATGCGCATGTGTATGTTGTGCACCAAGTATGCACATGTATGTATGTGTGGGTATATGTATATATGTGTATATATGCACATGTATCTATTGTGTGTGTGAGTGTGTGTATGTACATGTATCAGTGTATGTGTGTATGTGCATGTATATGTTGTTGTGGTAGTTTGAATGTGATTGGCCCTCATAATCTCATAGGAGGTGTAGTCTTGTTGGAGGAAGTGTGTCACTGTGGATAGAGACTCTGAGGTCTCATATTGCTCAAGTCAAGCCCAGTGAGGCAGACCACTTCCTGTTGCCCGGAAGCACTCTCAGCTGCTTCTCCAGCACCATGTCTGCCTGCACATCACCATGTCCCACCATGATGATAATGGACTGAACCTCTGAACTGTAAGCGAGCAGCCCCCATTAAGCATTTCCTTTATAAGAATTACAGTGGTCATGGTGTCTTTTTACAGCAATAGAACAATAACTAAGACAGTTGTATATGCATGTGTGTGTGTATATTCGTGTGTATGCAGGTGTATGTGTATGTTGTGGATGTATGCATGAGTGTGTGTGTGTGTGTGTGTGTGTGTGTGCATGTCTTTTCATTCCCACGGATGGGATCCAAGGCTTCTTGCACGTCAGGCCATCTACCCACATCTCCAGTCCCAAGACGACAGTACCTGTACAGAATGGGCTGTTTAAACCTCTTTGATTGTTTAGTGAGCAGCTATTTCACACTCCACTTCAGGGATCAAGATCTCTGTGTCTTCATTCTAAAAGATTCAAAGTCTTAAACCTCTCTATTTATTTGTGTGTGTGTGCGCGCGTGCGCACACGTGCACATGTGAGAGTTCGTGCATATAAGTGCTGTGGCATGCGTGTGGCACGCAGAGGACTACTTGCAGTCATCAGTTCATCATCCACCGTGTGGGATTCTTGGCGCAAACTTGGGCCATTGGGCTTGCTAGCAAGCACCTTCACTGACTGAGTCGTCTCAATGGCCCAATTCTAAAAGCATCCTGAAGGCTGCTTCAGTGACATCACCTCTTTCCATCTGTGAAATGGGTATTGTGTGCTAAAACCCAAGTCATCCTGTCCAGAGTGAATGGATTTCAAGCTAATGCTAGTGAGAAAACTCTTTTCAGGGCATCTTTTTCTTTTTTTTCCCCTGACTCCTTTCTTCTTTGCATAGCTATGTTCTTTCCTGGTCACCTCCCAGGAGGCAGGGTGGCTAGATTGTGAGGGCTCTGTGTGGCTCCATTGCCAGCATCTGGGAGGTGAGAAGATGTGCTAAATTAGAGATGGCTGTGGCTAGCTGCGGATGTAGGAATAGAGTTAACTGAAACAGAGGGATGCATCTTCCCCTTGCTCTCCATCGGAACTCTTCTGCTCCCAGACAAATCAGCTCTCCATGCTTCTGAGGCTCTGGAGGGCTCAGCCTGGCCATAGAAACATCGCTCAGGTGAGAAAGGCCTGCTGCTGGAGGGACCACGCTTCTTCCTACTGTTTAACCAGAGGAGAGAGGCCACACAAAACCCCACAGCCATGTGTGCCCTGTATGCTTTGCTTTGTCTAACCCTTTAAAAATAAATGCCCTGCCAGGCGGTGCTGGTACCTTTAGTCCCAGCACTTGGGAGGCAGATCCTCAGGAGGACCTCTGAGTTCGAGCATGGTCTACAGAGTAAGATCCACAGCCAGGGCTACACAGAGAAAGCCTGTCTCAAAAAACAGTAAAATAAATAAATAAATAAATTCCCTGTGACTGGAGAGATGGCTTAGCAGTTAAGAGCACTGGCTGCTCTTGCAGAGGACCCAGGTTCAATTCCCAGCACCCACATGATGGCTCACAACCATTTGTAATTCCAGTTTCAGAGGATCTGATGCCCTCTCCTGGCCTTCACAGGGCCAGGCATGCACGGGATGCACAGACATACACACAGGAAAACATCCTTACACATCAAATAAAAATAAATAAATCTTAAAAAAATGAGGATTCCCTGTCAGCAGCAGATGACATGTCACTGGTCAGTCATTTCGTGTACTGGCCTTTTCCTCCCATTGGTCCTTTAGTATACTAGCACTCCTGCATCAGGGTCTGAACACAGGCACAAAGAGGCCCAGGCAATTATGCCTTGGGGACAAACAGCATAGTACAGCCACCACACAAATGAGCCATCCCCAGGAGCTGTGAGTGCTGGAGAAGGAGGGATGGGCAGGAAGTGGGGGCCACTGGGCTGTTTCTGCAGCCAGGGAGGCCATATGGGGGATGAGCACCCCCAGACAGGTGTGGGTGGAGAGCTCGGGTGTGTGAGGCTCGAGACTGTGTTAGAGAAGCATTGCAGGTAGATGGCATAACCCCAGAGCACTGGTGAGAGTGCTTTTCACATCAGAGACAAAAACACGGACACTGACCCAGGCGGCCATGGTGGCCAAGGCTATAGGATCAGCTCTTGGGAAGCAGAGGCAGGAGGTCATGAGATGAAGAACAAACTGACCTCCACAGTGATGCACTGGCTCCACAGCACAAAACAAAACAACATAACAACAGCAACTTAAGTTTTAAAAGGTAGGAGACATGGATTTATCAATTTAGGGAATTTAAAACAGATTTAGGCACAGCTGCACCTAGGGTATGCATAAGGTCAGGTTTTAGGAATTGCTACATCCAGGGACTGACTGGTATGATGTTATCAGTCTGTGGTATAATAAAAAGTATCTAGTCCTTGTTCTGATTTTCAGGTTCCTGGTATACACTCAAAGTAAAGCCATGTCCTATAGGACACACTGAGGGAGATGGGGGTCACACACTTCTTTCTGCACCCCACTCTTTGTTCACTCATGGACACTATCTCAGGTTTCCTACACTGCTTTACAACTTAAAATGGAGCAATACAATTCTCTCATGTGTAATGATATATATGCGTTAGTCTACTTATATGGCGTGCCAGGGGAGGTCAACTTTGCAGAGACATAAGTGAGTGGTGGTGAATGCCACGAACCGGGGAGGAGAACAGGATGTACATACTTAGCGTGTTCCAGGCTTGTAGATGAAAGCATCCCTGAAGGGATGGTGGCCGACTGCACTATAATGTGGATGAACGGGGATAAGGATGGGTAGATGGGATGCCGATGAATGAAAGGATAGATGGGCAGGTGAATGGATGATGGGTGAGTAGAAGAATGGATAGATAGTGATGGGAAATTGATGGATGGATACGTAGATAGATGGGTGAATCAGTAGATAGTCTGATTATTTCGCTTTTTGTCAGTGCTATTACAGATCTTCCCAGCTATGTTTGGTCAATGGCAGCCTTCCTGTTTTCAGAGTGAGGCATTGCAGCTCTCTGGTGGAAGATTGTAGGCCACCTGAGGCTCAGCGCCTCCATCCACTGCTTCTTGTTCTTGTGTGTCTCTTGGCTTCCGGTCACACTGTCTGGCCACACTCTGCTGTCTGTTCCCGTCCTTCATGCCACTGCTCTTCCTCCCTGCCGTGTCTTTCCACTGCCTAGACACATGATCTCAGACAAAATAATTGCCAGCTTTCTTTGGGCCCTGGTTTCTTCACCTATAAAGTATTGTGGGTGGGACTCATCAGCACCTAGCTGTAAAACTTCATAGAAAATGGTTTGAATAGTTTTGAGCTTGGATTTAATGATGGTTTGCTATTTTTAGAGACATGATCTCACTATGTAGCCCAGGCTACCCTTGGTGTTGCAGTCCTCCTGCCTTAGCCTCCCAAGTGCTGGGATTAGAGGTGTGTTTCACCACACCTGGGAACTAATACTTTTTTCTGTAGAAGTCCACAATTAATAGGGCTACCCCCTATCGATGGATACACAGATTTTTGACAGCATCCTCCCAGAAGGAATGAAGGCATCCCTTGTAATGGATACTTAAGGGAATATGTGGAGCGACAACTAAAAAATGCCATTTGAGGGATCAAATGAAAACCTACTACTGTGACATCGCTCTCTCTTCCTTTCTCCCATTTAATCCCCCCGTTCCAGTCTCCCCATAATTATATATTCTATTTCCCCTTCCTTGAGAGTTCATCCTCTTCTCCTTGTCTCTTATTCTACACCTAACCTCTGTGTTTGGATGAATGGTAGTGTGTGTATTGAAAGTTTAAAAGCTAACATCCACTGGGCGGTGGTGGCGCACGCCTTTAATCCCACCACTAGGGAGGCAGAGGCAGGCAGATCTCTGTGAGTTCGAGACCAGCCTGGTCTACAGAGCTAGTTCCAGGACAGGCTCCAAAGCCACAGAGAAACTCTTGTCTCAAAAAAACAAAACAAACAAACAAACAAACAAAAAGCTAACATCCACATATCAGGGAATGCATAAAATATTTGTGTTTTGGGTCTGGATTATCTCAGTCAGGGTGATTTTTTTTTCCAGCCCCATCCATTTATCTGAAATTTTCATGATTTATTTTGTTGTTTTTTAACATCTGAGTAATAGTCTGTTGTGTGAATGTACCACATTTCCTGATCTTTTCTTCTGCTGATGGACATCTAGGTTGTTTCCTATTTCTGGTTGTATGTAGAGGAGCAATGAACATGGATTTTTACTATGTTGAACCTACCTATCCATGAGCATGGGAAATCTTTCTCTCTTCTGATATCTTCTCCAAGTTCTTTCTTCAATGTCTTAAAGTTTGTATTAGTAAAGGATTTCAGATGCTTGGTTAGAGTTACCTAAGATATTTTTGAGGCTCTTATAAAATGTGCTGTTTCTCTTATTTCTTTCCCAGTCTGTTTGTCATTTGTGCATAGGGAGGCTACTCTGTGTGTGTGTGTGTGTGTGTGTGTGTGTGTGTGTGTGTGTGTGTGTGTACTAATCTTGTGTCCTGCTATTATGTTGAAAGTGTTTATCAGCTGTAGAAACTTCCTGGGGTATTTTTTTAGAGTCTTTCGTGTATAAAATCATATCATCGGCAAATAAAGATGCTTCGACTTTTTCCCTTTTCTATTTGTATCTCCCTGATCTCCTTCCATTGTCTTACGGCTCTAGCTAAGACTTCAAGTAATAAATTGAAAAGGTGTAGAGAGAGTAGACATCCTTGAATTTGTCCTGATTTTAGTGGAAATGCTTTGAGTTTCTGTCTGTTTTGGTTGATCTTGGCTATGAACTTGCTGTATATTGCCTTTATTTTGTTGTATCCCTGTTCTCTCCAGGAGTTTTACCACGAAGGTGTGTTGGAGTATGTCAAAGGCCTTTTTAGTACCTAATGAGATGATCATGTGGTTTTTGTCTTTCAGTCTGTTCATATGCCGGATTATGTTTATTGGTTTTCATATGTTAAACCATCCCTGCATCTCTGAGATAAAGCCTACTTGATTGTGGTGGATGATCTTTTTTGATGTGTTCTTGGATTCCATTTGCAAGTATTTTATTGAGAATTTTTGCATCTATGTTCATGAGGGAAATTGGCCTGTAACTTTTTCTGTTGGGTCTTTGTGTGGTTTAGGTGATTGTGGCCTCTGAAAAAATTAGCCAATATTCTTTCAGTTTCCATTTTGCAGAGTAATTTGAAGAGTGTTAGTGTTGATTCTTCTTTGAGGGTATTGTTCTTTTGTACTAAACCCATCTGGCCCTCAACTTTGTTAGTGGCGAGACTTTCAATAGCTGCTTCTATTTCACTAGGGGCTCTGGGTCTGTTTAAACTGCCTAGCTGAAGCAGGGCAGTGGTGGTGCATGCCTTTAATCCCAGAACTCAGGAGGCAGAGGCAGGTGGGTCTCTGTGAGTTCAAAGCCAGCCTGGTCTACAGAGTGAGTTCCAGGACAGCCAGAGCCACACAGAGAAACCCTGTCTTGAAAAACCAAATGAAGAAAGAAAGAGAGAAAGAAAGAAAATTGCTTAGCCGATCTCAATTTGACTTTGGTAGGCTGTATATATCAAGAAGTTTATCTATTTCTTTTATGTTTTCTAGTTTGGAAACTGGGAAAACTGATTTCCAGTTTGGAGTACAGATTTTTAAAGCATGTCCTTATGACTCTCTGCATTGTCTTGGTGTCTGTTATAATATGCCCCCTTTAGCCTCTATTAATTTAAATCTTCTCTCTCCATCTTTTAGCAAATTTGACTAAAGCTTTATCAATGTTACTGCTTTTCTCAAAGAACCAACCCTTCATTTCATTGATTATTTGTATTGTTTTTTGTTGTTTCTATTTTATTGATATCAGCATGAGTTTTGACTATCTACCTGTCTTTCCTTTTTTTTTTTCTTTTTTGGTTTTTTGAGACACTCTTGCAATATCACTCCTCTAGGCCCAGGTTGGCTTACACATCCTGTTCTTTGTAGCCTTGGATATCCTGGAACTCTTTTTGTAGAACAACCTGGCTTAGAACTCAGAGAGATCCACCTGCTTCTATCTCCCAAGTGCTGGGATTAAAGACACGAGCCAGCAACGCTTGGCTGAGTTTGACTATTTCTTGCCACTGATCTTTTTGGAAGTTAGTTCTTCCATTTGTTCTAGAGCTTTCATGTATGCCATTAAGTTGCTAATATAAGATCTCTCCAATTTTTTTTTTTAATGTAGGCACTTAGTGCTTTGAGCTTGCTTCTCAGAGCTACCTTCGTTTTGTCCCATAGGTTTGGATATGTTGTGTTCTCATTTTCATTCAATTATAAAAAGTTTTAATTTTCTTCTTAATCTCTGCCTTGACCCATTTCTCATTCGGTAGTGAACTGTTTCCATGCGTTTGCAATCTTTCTGTTGTTGTCGATAGCCAACCTTAATCCCTGGTGATCTGATATGATGCAAGGGATTATATCAATTTCCTTATATCTGTTGAGATTTGAGACTTGCTTTATGCCCAAGTATGTGGTCAGTTGTAGAGAAAGTTCCATGAGCGGCTGAGAAGAAGTTGTATTCTCCTGAGTTTTAGCAAAATGTTCTGTTAGGTCCATTTGATTTATGTTGTTATTTAACTCCAGAATTTCTCTGTCTAGTTTTTCCTGGGTGACCTGTCCATTGGTGAGAGTGGGGCTCTCGAAGTTGCCTACCATAGCTGTGGTCTTAGCTATAGTAGTGTTTCTATCGTGAGCTTGGGTCCCCTTGAGTTTGGTGCCTGGACACTAAGAACTGAACCTTCCTCCTGGTGGAGTTTTCCTTTGATGAGTATGTAGAGCACTTCTCCACTGCTTCTGGTTAGTTTTGCTTTGAAGTCTATTTTGTCAGATATGAAAATGGCTACACCTGCTTGCTTCTTGGATCCATTTGCTTGGAATATCTTTTCCTATCCTTTTACGCTGAGATGTTGTCTAATTTTGATAATGATATTTGTCTCTTGGATGCAGCAGAAAGATGGATACTAACCAGACGTAGTGATGCATGCCTTTAATTCTAGCACTCGGGAGGCAGAGGCAGGCCGATCTCTGTGTAAACCAGCCTGGTTTACACAGTGAGTTTCTGGGCATCCTAGGGCTACATGATGAGACAAAAGAAGTAAAGAAAGAAGAAAAGAAGGAAAGAAGGATTGAAGGAAGAGAGGGTACTGTTTTCTAATCCACTCCATTAGTCTACAACTTTTTTTAATGAGGGAATTGAGACCATTAATATTGAGAGTTTTCAATGAGCAGTGTTTGTTTATTGATTCCTATTACTTTGTTGTTATGGTATGGGCTCCCCCTACTTTTGATTTGCTGGTCTGGGATTATTTATTCCTAGACTCTTCTTGTATGTGGTGGACCTCTTCAGATTAAAGTTTTGCTTCTAGCTCCTTCTGTAGGTCTGGATTTTTAGATAGATACTGCTTACATTTGGTTTTATTGTAGAATGTTTTTCTGTCTCCACCTATTGTGATTGATAGTTTTGCTGGGTATAGTAGTCTGGGCTGGAACCTGTGGCCTCTTAGAATTTGTGGAACATCCATCCATCCAGACCCTTCTGGCTTTTAGAGTCTCCATGTAGAAGTCAGGTCTAATTCTAATGGGTCTGCCTTTATGTGATACTTAGTCTTTATCCATTCTGGTTTTTAATATTCTTTCTTAGCTCTGTTTATTTACTGTTTTGATTATTATAGGTCTATAGACTTTCTTTTCTATTTGGAGTTCTGTAAGCTTTTTGCGCCTTTAAAAGCACCTCTTTCTTAGGTTAGGGAAATTTTCTCCTATGATTTTGTTGAAAATATTTTTGGTGGCTTTGGCCTGGGTTTCTTTTCCTTACTCTATTCCTAGTATCAAAGATTTGGTCTTTTCATGGTGTCCTAGGTTTCCTAGATGTTTTGTGCCTGAAATTTTTTGCTTCAACATTTTCTTTGGCTAAGGAATAGATTTCTTCTACCTTGTCATCAATGCCCAAGATTCCCTCTCCTTGTCTTGTGCTCTGTTGGCGAGACTTGCCGCTGAGGTTTTTATTTGATTTCTTGAAGTTTTATCTTAGTTTGGGCTTTCTTTAGTGATTCTATTTCTATTTCCATGTCTTGGATTGTTTTCATCATTTCATTCCACTGTTTGTTTGTGTGTTCACATCTTCCCTAAGATCCTTGGGCACACTCATCATCGCTATTGTGAAGACCTTGTCATGGGTTTCAACTATATTGCATTTCTCAGGCTGCTGGAGCGGGTTGCTGGGTTCCGGTGGGGACATGTTGTCTTGACTGTCAATGTTGGTGCATTTGCGCTGGTGTCTGGGCATCTGGGGTTGGGATGACTGGGCTAACTCTAGGTGTCGACATCTGGCCTGTTGGGTGGTGTTCCATTCCTTGGTTTCTGTTGCTCACTCTGGATCTTAGGAGAGTGTGGTGGTGAGTTACCTGGCTAGTGCTTCTGTACACAGTGGGTGACAGAGAGGAGGAGAGGTGAGCTAAGAGAGAAGGCTGAGAGGAATCCTGTCCACACAAAGAGGGGGGTTGTCAGGGAATTAGAGGTTTGGTGGGAAGAGGATACCTAGAAGTACATTGCTGTAAGGCAGAGAGTAATCTGGAAAGATGGGAATCAAAGGGCCAGGTGGACCCTGGAACTAGACCAAGAGTTGGAGTCTCCAGTGAATGGAGTTGAGGGGGGCGGGTGCCTGTAAGCAGGCTGTTCCTGGGCTGAGGGTGAGAATGGCGGGACTGTAATGGAGAGCAGGAGGAACAGTGGGACTCACCTACCTCAGCCCCTGCCTGGTGTGGCCACTGGACGTTCAAAGTGGGAAGTGTTTCTAGGTTTTGGGGGACTGAGACAAAGGAATGGGGTTAAGCTAGAAAAGGGGCTGGGGCTGAGAGGGTCCATTGGAGGGGGGAAAATGTGTCCATTGCATGATTAGGTGGAATCCCTGGGAAATGGAGGTAGCAGGGGAGAGCCCTTCAAGTGATCTGCTAAGGACTGGGGATGGGATTGGAGGGAGCATCGTGAAGAACAGGAAGGAGCTGATTTGTTCTTTCAAATACATCCTCAGGCCGAGGTCTTTACTCAGTACAAATGGCAGCTCTTCCTTTGCTAGCCGGATGCAAGAGAGGCACTGAGCAGCTGTATACCAGCTACCAGGCTAGCATGTTATTACTCAGCTCAGAAGAGAGAGGGCAGAGACCTGACTATAACCCACCTCTCTGGCCCCCGTGACTTTCTCTGTCTCTTTTCTATCCCTACACTCCCCACTCAAGGCCTTCTGCACTACACTGAGAACTTTGGCTCTTTCCATCAGCCTGTGGGGATCCTGTGAGCCTGTGGGGGTCCTGTGAGCCTGTGGGGGTCCTGTGAGCCTGTGGTGGTCCTGGGCTGGGAAAGGATGTTAGGTGTTCACAGGAACCCAGTTGGCCATGACAGCAGAGAGGGGACATGAAGCTAGGAGATGGGGAGGAGGCATCTGCAGGGGAGGAGGGAATAGGCACAGGATGTGCATCCTGTGGGAGCCACTTCTGGACCTACTTTGAAGACATGGCCGTAACTGGAGATTTTTCTCCCACCCACCAGTTCCTGAATAATCACTCTGAGGCTTAATATTAATTATGAACTGTTTGGCCTATTAGCTCAAACTTACTATTAGCTAGCTCTTACAACTTAAATTAACTCATTTCTATTAGTCTATATTTTACCACAAGGCTCGTAGCTTGTCACCTCACATCTTGCTTCCCCAGAGGCTGCTGGCATCTTCCAGGTGCTTCCTTCTTTCTCCTTGTCTCTCTGCTTGGATTTCCTACCTGGCTCTATTCTGCCCTGCCATAGAACAAATCAACATCTTATTGACCAATGGTAGGTAACAAAACATATTCACAGCACACAGAAGGGCCTCCCACATCACATGGCAGATGGAGACGGCTTAGGGTTTGGGTTTGGAGGAGAAAATCCAAACACACCCCGGAGAATTCTGTGGTGAGTGGCTCAGGGCAGGCCACTGAGGGCGGGGGAGCCCTGGGAAGACTGCGAGTCCCTGAGCACTCATCGTGCGCCTGTCCCCTTGAATTAGAGAATCACCTCACAGCTACACTCATGAAGAACAGAATGCAAACATCTATTAATAATTACTCGAAAATGCTACATATTAGCCAGTTTAGATAAACTCTGCTCTCTGGGAAGTTTGCCAGAAAAAAAAAATCTCCAATGATCTTTCTGTAGCTATCAAAGCCAGCAAAATGGCACTGGGGACTTCACAGCCAGACAGGAAAGCAGACTTCCTGTAGGAGCCTAGTCCTATAACACTGATTCCTTCATCTTTCCACTGATTGGAAAGGTAGCTATGACAGAGATGATGGGGGGATGGGTGGGAGAGAACAAAGATCTGCAGGGTGAGATGCTTGTCGGGGAGAACACACTAGGCTGGAGCACAGTTCCAGCCCTGCCTAGAATCCCCCAGTGAGGGGCAGGGGTGTGGATCAGTAGTAGAGCCCCTGCCTAGAATCCCCCAGTGAGGGGCTGGGGTGTGGATCAGTAGTAGAGCCCCTGCCTAGAATCCCCCAGTGAGGGGCTGGGGTGTGGATCAGTAGTAGAGCCCCTGCCTAGACTCGCCCTTAGTTCTGTCCTAGCACCGTGGTGGTGCATTCCTGTAATCCTAGCCCTTGGGAGGTGGAGGCAGGAGGATCAGAAGTTCAAGATCAGCCTTGGCTACATAGCACATGCAGGGCCATCCTGGCCTATAAAGCATGAAGCCTTGTCAGAAAGAGAGGGGGCTAACTAAGAAAATTTTAAAAATTCATTAGTGAGTTTTAGGAAAAGCATAGAAAACCTGTCATGTTTTTAAAACTTATTTTAATATGTATGGGTGTTATATCTACATGTATGTTTGTGTATCACTCATGCCTGGTACCCACAGAGGCCGGAAGAGGGTATCAGCTCTCCTGGAGCTGTAAATGGTTATGGGCTGCAGTATGGGTGCTAGGACTTTGTCCTGGGTCCTTGGAAGAGCAGTCAGTGCTCTTAATCGCTGGGCCATCTCTCCAGTTCCTTTTTATTTGTTTACTTTCGACAAATATTTAAATCTTAATTATAAAAATTTATTTAAAAATTTACTTTAAGAGATACTTGTTTTTTATTTTCATGTCTGTGTTTGTGAGTACAGGTCCCTTGGAGAGCAGAAAAGGGCAGGAACAACTCCCCTGGAGCTGTGGTTATAGGTGGCTGGGGTTACTCCATGTTGTGGGCTATTAGTACACTGTGTGAAGATGTGCTGTTGGGATTGGTGTATAAAAAGCTGAATGGCCAATAAATAGGCAGGAGAGACAGGCAGGATTTCTGGGAAAAAGAGAAGGACTCAGGATGATTCTAGGCATGCCAGGGAGATGCCAACCAGACACAGAGGGAGTCGGACATACAGAATGAAAGAAAGGTAAAAAAAAAGCCACAAGGCAAACATAGAGTAATATAAAAGTGTTAATATAAGTTATAAGAGCTAGTGGGACAAGCCTAAGCTAAGGCCAAGCTTTTCATAATTAATAAAAAGTCTCTGTGTCTTTATCTGTGTGCTGGTGGTCCAAAGAAAAATCGGTCTGGGATCTGAACTCCAGTCCTCTGCTGGAGCAGCAAGTGTCATAAGCACTAAGTCATCTCTTCAGTGCTAAATTATAAAAGTTTTAGAGAAAAATCCTAGGGGAAGGAATGTAGCATCATGGTAGAGGGCTGGATTCCTAGCACCCACATAGGAAAGGATATGCATGTATGTAATATGTGTGTGTATAATTTACACAAAAAATCCCAGACTTACTTTGGGAAAATGGAGTCATTTTGGTGATTAAAAATTACTCTGAACCTGGCTATGGTAACTCACTTGTCAGCTCAGCATGATACGCTGATGCAGGAGGATTGCCAGGAGTTTGAGACCTCGTTGGGTTCTATACTGAATTCTAGGCCAGACTGGAGCACAGACTGAGATCCTGCCTCAAAACTAAAGGCACTTTGAGTCAGAGACCGACACAGTAGGACCACATGAGCTCAGGGCACTGTCTCTAAACCGACAAGCAAGCAAGCATGGGCGGAGGAGGGCCTCCGTCAGGAAAGTGCCGGCATCCTCAGAACCCTCATAAATGCCACACTCTGCAGTGCCAGGCTGTGAGCCCAGACCAAGAGTGGGTGACAGTCCTTGGAGGTCTCTGGCCGGGCAGCCTCGTAGACTAGACGAAGTTCCCTGCAAGACCTTGTCTCAGAACAGGGAGAGCAACTGAGGAAGATACCATGTCAGCCTCTGACCTCCATGTGCCCATGCATCCTCACAATACACACCCACGGGAACATGTGCACACCCCACATTCGTAAATACACATGCAGACAAATACTTTTGTCACTAAAGAGGAGCGTGGAGACAGCAAACGTCTCTGATACCCAGACTATAAGAATGACTTTCCTGTTTTGTACGTAACTACACCAAGACCAGAGGGGTCATTCATTCACTTACCCAATATCACGCAGCCCCAGACCATACTGCCTTCTAACACAGCATTGAGCCCAGTTACGTCTTTCCCTTAAATCTTTTTTAGGAAGGGGAGTGTAGGTTTGCTTTTTCTTGATAATTCTTTGAGATGTGTTCTTAAATGTATGCCTTCAGGAAAAGCACTTTCTGTCACAAAGGTTGAGACCATGCCTGGGAAGGGAGAAAAAGAAGGACAGACATGGCACTCACTGCCTGCCTGCAGGCACTCCATTGTGGTCCCTCTATGGGGTGACACACACTTGAGTCCCCCAAACACAGCATCTCAGCTCTTCTGTTTGTGTGCACACACAGCTCAGATGGGGCTCGACTCCCCCGGAGGTAGGGCTGTCAGGCTCTCTCTTGCCTCTTGCTGTCACTTTGCTTGTCCGTGTCTCTAGTGTGTTGTTCTGTTTGTGTCCTCGGGCACTGTCAGGTCCCTGGACATGGCAGGCACACCGCCAAGATGGTCATCATGAGGAGCGCTCATTTACCACCCCAGGGTGAAGGTGGCAGGGAGGGGTGTGCAGGTGCGTGTGCACACATGTCTGCACACGTGAGACCAGAAGACAATGTCAGGCGTTTCCTACTCTCGCTGTCCAAGCTATCATTGGAGATAGGATTTCTCCCTGAACCCAGAGCCCCGAAATTGTCTAGGCTGCTGCGTTCTGTGTGGCTTTTTCCTGACAGGGTGATGAGAGAATGAAGAAAGAACAGATACACAGACATGTGTACAGAAAAGCTGGGATCCGAGCCCACCCTGCTGGAGCATCAACTACACAGCCCTGAAAGGTGCTGTTGATTGGGCACTGCATGGGGCTTGGGTGGTCTCTGCGGGAGATCTCTGCAGTTGAGTTGTCTCAGGATGCAGCCATCTAGGAGGAGGAAGATCTGGTTGCTAGTTATTGCACACACAAGTCAGTTGTCCACGAACACTCCTGTGACCAGGGGAAGGCTTTGCCACTCTTGTGGGTCTGAGGAATGGGATCCCTTGATATGCCCATGCTCATGTCAATGATACACACTGTGGACTCATTTGCTGTTTACACACGCATACATTCAGGGCTTCCTTGGCTCCCCACCCTGGGCTGAGGGATCCAGAATCCTTCTGTCTCTGCTTCTCCTAAATCTAAGGTTATAGACACATGCAGTCACACCTGGCTTTTACTTGCATCCTGGGATCTGAACTCAGGTCATCTGAGCCACCTCTACTCCAGTTGGACTGAGTCATTCATTTGTTCTAGGGGCAACTCCTAGGAAGGTGGGCCCACCCGAAGCCATGCCAAAGCCATAGGCAGAATAATTAAGCCTTTAATGAGATTTGTACTTTATCCTCCCCAGAATGCCTGCCCCAAGTGCACAAGCTTCACCACACCACACGGCTGCACCCATGTAACTTGTACATCTCTCTGATTTTCTTAGTTGAGAAAACTGAAACTTTTCTTAAACAGCATCATTGAGAGTTTCCTTCCTTTTTCTCTAAAGTGCCCCTCCGTGCCATGTGGCTGCCCTCCATGCCAGCTCCCATGCCTTTCTCCCTTCGCTCTCCACCCCTCCTCCAGAAGCTGCAGCTGATCTGCCCTGGGCTTTTCTTTTAAACACTTCCATTTGAGCCCACGTCTAAATTATTGTATTAATAAGGCCATTAGCACCAAGAAGGAACCCCAGTTTCCCCTGTATCATTTGGTGAGCATGAAGGGACCCCAAAATTCCAGCAACATTGTTTTGCAGATTGTACAGTAAGGGCCTTTGCCAGCAGAGCCAAACTTTAACATAGCTCTAAGGTTATGGGTACAAATGCTAGGCCTGCATGGTGGTCACAGCTTTTACCTCAGTGTTTGGGAGGCTGAGGTGGGAGGATTTTGTGTTGAGGGTCATGAGTTACATGAGACCCTGTCTCAAAAACAAAGTTAAAACAGGATTGGAGAGATGGGCCAGTGGGTAAAGGAGCTGACCACCAAGCCTGATGACCATCCCCAGGCCCCACACAGTGGAAGGAGAGAACTAATTTCCCCAGTTGTCCTCTGACCTCCACTTGCATCCCCCCACATGCCCAACACAAAAGCGTGTAAATAAATACAAATAATAAAATTGAAGTGCAGGTGTTGGGGCCAGCCTTTCTGGCTTGAACTTGGGCAGTGTTCCCTGGCTGTGGGAACAGAAGCATTACACAACTCTTTGGGCCTTGGACTCTGGGAGGCTCAGCAAGTTAGAGCAAATGACATCAGTGACTTAGTGGCCAAACACAATTGTCACCACCTAGACAAACTTCCGTGTCAGCTCTTCTTCATTGCCTAAACTATGTCTAGGTTTTAAGAATTTTACTTCACACAGGACACGGACCCGGGAAGACCTCCCAAGCCGGTTGGCTCCCTTGTCTCTTTGGGATGGAGCCACACTGAGCTGCAGTGCAGGGATTCAGGGTAAAGAGTGCTGTATTGTTGAAGGTGTGCTAGCCATGGACGGAGGGCTTCTCTGGAATGTACAAGACCCTGGCTCCAGCCTGAGCTCTGAGAAAGACAGAGAGCAGGGGAAATTCAACCGAGCGTAGCAGCCCCTTGTTAGTTACCATTTTGATGATTGTATAGCTGATTTAAGAAATTGGCCTCAGAATGGCATTCACAGCTATTTATATATAGATGTAACCTTAGTTTTCCATATATAAAAAAATGCCCGAGGGAGGCGTGTTCACCACCTCAGGTTGATACAACACCTGAGATAAGCCAAAGTTTCCCGTGTCTCCAGATTTGGAGGGTCCGTGGAGTGGTCAAGCATCTCCAGCGCTCTGAGTCCTAGAGAAGGAAGCTGTGGTCCCACCGCTCCCCATAACCCACTTTCCTCCCTCTGGGCCTCAACTCTAAAGCCTCCGATACTTCCAGATAGTCCCCCTGGGGACTAAGCCAGACTTCTAGGTTCAACACTCTAGGTCCATGTGAATTCAGTGCTGGTGGAGGCCAGAACAGGGCATCAGCTTCCCTGGAGCTGGAGCTTTATGTGGTTCTGAGCTCCCACAGTGGGTGCTGGGAACTGAACTCAGGTTTTCTCCAAAAGCGGCCAGTGCTCTTAAGCCTTGGGCAGCAGCAACCCATCCACCGGGCTTATTCTTTTGTAGTCTATTGGTGAGACCTCACCAAGGTCCCTTAGTTCCTTTCAAGGACAGTGACCCCCAGTGACCCCAGCTAAGCTCTGCTTTCCCATCACCCCCTACATATGGGTCCCAGAGACCAACTCAGACTCCGTCCAAATCACTGCAGATGCTGTAGGAAGGCCTGAGGTCTTCCGTGGGTACACACTACAGATGAAGCCTTCACGACAGCCTTGAAGTTTCTGTGGGTGTGGCACTAGGGAAGCTGTCTTCTCACTTACCCAACACATTCCAACACGTCCTTAGGAGTTGACAGGGACCTCTCCATGGCATTTACACATAGAGCCAGTCTGAAGAAGCCCTTGCCATCTGGAACACTGCAACTTCCTCTGCAGTAAAAAGGCTTGCTCCAGAGGAGAGCTCGCCATCCAAGAGAGCATTCCAAACTAATGCACCGTACCTGTGCAGCCCTATAAGCTAATGCACCGTACCTGTGCAGCCCTATAAGCAGCTACTAGACATGTGGGGGTGTATTAAATTTTCTTTTTAAGAAATACATAAATGATGTTTAATTATGTGTGGCAGGGGTGGGGCTGTGTGCACATGTCACAGTGTGTGTGTGTGTGTGTGTGTGTGTGTGCACGCACGCGCTCATGTGTGTGTAGGTCAGAGGATAACTTGAAGCTTGAGTTAGTTCACTCTTTACAACACATGGATCCCAGGGATTGAACTCAGGTCATCAGGTCTGGCAGAAAGTTTCTTTACCTGGGGAGCCATCTCTCTGACCTTTTAAAATATTTCCCTTCTTTCTTATTTATTCATTCATTCATTCATTCATTTACATGTGAGTTTTGAGTAGAAATGTGACTTTTTAAATGATTTATTCCTCTTTCTTTTATGTGCACTGGCACTTGATCTGTGTGTATGTCTAGGTGAGGGTGTCAGATCCCCTAGAACTGGAGTCACAGATAGTTGTGAACTTCCATGTGGGTGCTGGGAATTGAACCCAGGTCTTCTGGAAGAGCAGCCAATGCACTTAACCACTGAGCCATCTCTCCAACCCTGAAATGTGGGTTTTATGACTAAAAAACACATTAGGGCTAGAGAGAAGCTCAGCGGCTAGGAGTGCTTCCTGCTCTTACAGAGGACCTGAGTATCCAGGTCGGGTGTACTACCACAGCCTGTGATGCCAGCTCCAGGAGATCCATCGCCCTCTTTTGGCCTTCACTGGTACTGCACTCATGTGCACATGACACACCTACACATAATTTAAAAATAAACGTAAATCATTTTCTTTTTCTTTTCATAAATATTTTTGAGGTTATACTATAATTACATCATTTTCCCATCCTTTTCCTCCCTTGAAATCTTCCTACAAACCCCTCCTTGCTTTCTTTCAAATGCCTCTTTTTCTAATTGCTGTTGCATATGTGTGTGTCTCTGTCTGTCTGTCTGTCTCTCTATCTACATACATGTTCCTAAATATATCTAAATATATAATACAACCTGCGCAGTCTGTGTACTGTCTCTTCTATGTATGTGTTTTCAGGGCTGAGCATTTGGTACTGGATAACAAGTTGGTATTCTCTTCCCTGGGGAGGCAGACTGATTGCTCTCGGCATCCCTAAGTTGCCTGTAGCTCTTGTCTAGGGCTAAGGCCTCATGAATTTCCCCTTCCACACTAACATGGCTTTGGGTGTTGGTCAAACAAATTTGTTTTTTAAAACCAACAACGCATTCTAAGCCAGACGTGGTGGCGCATGCATTTAAACCCAGCCCTTGGGAGGCAGAGGCGGGTAGATCTCTGTGAGTTCAAGGCTGGCCTGGTTGACACAATGAGTTTTAGGCCAATTGGGATTATGTAGTGAGATCCTGACTCAAATACAAACAAACAAACCTAAGCCAAAACCAAACCAAAACAACAAAACTCACATTTTAAATCTGGTTTGTTTTTTGTTTGTGTGCATGTGCATGCATGCGTGTTGTCCTGGCTAGTTTTATGTCAAGTCCACACAAGCACAAGTTTCTGAGGAGGGAACCTCAACTAAGAAAATGCCTCCGTAAGATCAGGCTGAACACAGGTCTACAGGGCATTTTCTTAAAACCCACGGAACACCTGGATGACAGCGGCCGTAATGAAAATGATGTTGTGGCAAGAAGACAAGCCAACAACGGGCTACACCTTCCCTTCTATGAAAATTGTTTATCATTCCAACTGCCCATGTCATCATCAACTCCTTTCAATACTTGGCTGCAGCTCGAAGTATATAATTTTAATTGTCACTAAAAATTTCCCTAGGAGAGGCAGGGTTAAAAGCACTGGCTGCTCTTCCAAAGGACCTGGGTTCAGTTCCCAGCATCCACATGGTGGCTCACAACTGTTGTATAACTCTAGTCCCAGGGGATTCCACTCCTTTCTGGGCTCTGCAGACACTGCACACTCATGATGAAAAGACATATGCACAAGATAAAATAAAACAAACATTTTAAAAACAATTTACCTATGAGTTTGATAATCTTTGAAGCTGTTAGAAACCTTATTTTCAATTAATTTAATCTTCTGATCATGCAGTTGTGATATTTATTTGGAGTTACAATGTAAATTATTTGAGTGGTCTACTATTTCATAACAAATTATCCCAAATTTAACAGATTGACATATCAGTCCCTTATAGTACCAGTTTGGGCCAATCAGCTGCCAGGTATGACTGAGTGAGTGTCTTTCCTGACGCAGTACTTGGGTGTTGGGGACCTCTGGTGTCATCTGAAGGCTTGACCATGAAGGATTTACTCCTAAGCTGTAGCATGCAGAATTTGGAAGCTCACTCCTGCCTCAGCATAGGGCGCTCTGTGTGTGTGTGTGTGTGTGTGTGTGTGTGTGTGTGTGTGTGTGTGAGGGGTGACAGACAGACAGACAGAAAAATACACACACATACAATAAGGCTTCTGTGACCTAACCTCCTGATTGCCACCCACCACTGTCACTCTCATTGCCATTTATACATTTGAAGTCTGTGTCTGTGTCCCATCTACTCTCAAGGGAACACGATGGTGCACAGCTGTAACCACAGCACTGAGAGACCAAGGCAGCAGTCCCTGGAGCTCAACACCAGCCTGGGCCACACAGTGAAACTATGTCTCAGAAAAGCAAAGCAAGGAATGGGGAAGCTAACCAGTGGGCAAAGGCACTTACTTATCACCAAGGCTGGCAATCCGTGTTCCATCCCCAGAACCCACAGGGTGGAAGGAGAGAACTGACTCTTGGAAACCCACACACATACAAAAAATGTAATGTAAAAACAAATCAAGCAGGAGAATCAGTAGGTGACAGTGGGTGAGGGCCACTGGTTGCCATGACAGAAACCACCTTCCACAATTTGCAGAGGAGAGTTTATTCATTCATTCGTTTCTTTAAGACAGGGCCTCATGAGCCCAGATTGGCCTCAAATTCTCTGTGTAGCCAGGGATGCCCTTGAGGTCCTGATTCTCCTGCCCAGCCCCTGAGTACTGGAATCGAGGCTTGCACCACTGCTGTGCTAGGCTGGGAACTAGCTCAAGGCTGCAGGAACACTAAGCAAGGGCTCCACCCACTGAGCCACGCCCCCATGCTTTGAGGGAAGAATTTGAAAGACATTTAGTTGACAAGTTTTTGTTGAAAGCAAATAGTTCTAGTTTCCACATATAATCCAGATCAGGCCAGAACTATGCACACACATTGTATTTATCAATGGTGTATTAACAAGAACTTTCTATTTTGTTTTTCTGGAGAAACAATTTTCAGAGGGAATACAAAATGTTACTGGAAATTTCTCAGGCTGATCTTCTAGGAGAGCTCCCTCAACAGAACATACCTACCCTCCCATGAGCCTCTTCAGCTGTGCGTATGATCCCAAACAGACAAACAAAAGGAAGACATATGGACAAAGGAACTTCCAGACACTGCTGTTGTGAGGTGGCTTGCTGGTTAAGATCATTGGCTTTTCTTGCAGAGGACCCAGGTTCAGTTCTCAACACCCACATGGTGGCTCATAACAACCTGGGACTCCAGTTCCAGGGGACCCAACACCCTCTTCTGGTCTGTAGGGAAAACTGCTTTTCTATGTGCATACCCCACACGCTGATCTTAAAAATACATAAAATATTGTTACTATTCTTGTTAGAAATACACAAAAGTATAACCATGAAGCAAGAAAATGCTGCAGAAAAGGGATGCATTGAAACTGCTAATCACACTGAAATAAAAACGCACAACCTCAAACCTCAAAGGGATTAAAAAGTAAACTGGAGAATGACCTCAAAGAGAAGAGTAAAAGATATGATGATCAACATGGAAAAAATTAAGTAGAAGGGCTGGTTCACTTATAATGGGAGCTTAGGAGGCTAGAGAGCACAGACAGGTAGAAATCCTCGAAGAAACGATCCAAGAAGGTTTATCGAAACTGAAAGACCTGGATTCTGCATTGAAAACCCTTCTAAGCTGGGCCGTGGTGGCGCACGCCTTTAGTCCCAGCACTCAGGAGGCAGGGGTGGGCAGATCTCTGTGAGTTTGAGACCAGCCTGGTCTACAAGAGCTAGTTCCAAGACAGGCTCCAAAGCTACAGAGAAACCCTGTCTCAAAATACCAAAAAAGAAAGAAAGAAAGAAAGAAAGAAAGAAAGGAAGGAAGGAAGGAAGGAAGGAAGGAAGGAAGGAAGGAAGGAAGGAAGGAAGGAAGGAAGGGAAGGGAAGGAAAGAGAGAGGGAGAGAGAGAGAGAGAGAGAGAGAGAGAGAGAGAGAGAGAGAGAGA